>JAODTK010005712.1:0-188199 GCA_026419785.1 Sclerodactyla briareus
CGATGAATGTCCAAAAGTGTAACAGTTTCGCGAGCGCATTCGCGCGCATTGCGCGGTTTTACTTTCTGTGTTGAACGCCCCCTGTCTGCCCCAATTGAAGAGTCCGTCCATGCGCGGCGTGGTCCGCAAAGAAGATGACATAGGGACCTAATCGTTGAGTAGAATACTCTGGCTTATCTAAGTGACAGTCAGAAGGGGGTCAGTGCAATGTCGTTGTTGGGATCAAATGTGTGGAGTGCCTTCGGTCGCCGAGGGTCTCGCGCTTCGGCGGGGCGACAGTTCGGGGTAGTTGGTGTCGTTGCCATGCCCCACTTCTTATTTCCTCCTTCCATGTCGTAACTAACTCCCTCGTATTTTAGAAATGCCAAAGCACCCAACGCAAAACCTTGAAATTGTCTCATTAGTCGAATAATTTTTACGGAGTACTTTCCTAAAATAAAATAAAAATGTTATCAATTTTCGGACGCTTGCTTACCTGTCCTGTAAGTGCCGGGAAGTGGAATCTAGTGGTCTGTCAAGAACGAAACATAATGGTCGCAACGCCGTGCCAACCTGTGGTCGCGCTCTGCTACGATTTAATCATCTTGCCCGTCCCTGCCCCCCGATCCCCAACACAAATCGCCGCCTTTGGGGCTTAACCCCCCCCCCCAGTGGTAGCGCCAGGAGTTCCCGACGGGGTCCGAGTTCGCCCACGGGGGGCCAAGTTTCCCCGCTGAGGCTCACCCTACCCCCTAAGTCAAACCTGCATTTTTGATGTTTTCATTTTTTGAAACATTTTTCTTGAAGAAAAAAAATCGAAAAAATGAAATACACATTGTGGAGAGCATGTTTACTTTCAATAATAGGCTGCCCACTCAAATCAGACGGCCTTATTAGTAAGAATAGGGTCGGTATTCCCAATAACCCAGGAAATACCTGGCACTGCGTCGTAAAGCACACCACTCTACACAGAGGCAAAAAAACAGGGATAGACGGGCAGAACGAGCATGCCCTCCCCAAACGAATGTAACCTAATCTCTTGCAGAGACATATGAAGATATTCATAAGGCTTGTGTATCTTATCTGTATATTCCACGATTGTATAGCATGTAGGAAGATGATTACACTGATCGTAAACTCGAGCAAGGAAAATGCGCATTCTATAAGAAGATATGGAAGCGCGCGAAGCGCCGCCGAACGAAATTTTTCAGCTTCAATATAGGAATTTCACTATGAAGACGTTCGGAAGTATATACTGTCGGGGCAAAAAGCCCTCGTCGGGGGTGTACAGTTTTAGCGTACCCACTCGGGACGCCCGACGAGCGGATGGGAAAAATTCCCCGACGGGGGCCAGGATCCCCGACGGGGGGCATTTGCCCCCCACCTCCCCCCCCCCCACCCCCACCCCACACTAGGCGCCACCCCGCCCCCCCCCATGAAAAGCAACGGTTAGTCTATTAGAACAGAATAACCGGTAGTGAATGCAAATCAGTTAAGAGGGGTGGGGGTTACATGATCCTCTGGAACTCCAATAAACCCCCATTGGCGAGGCCGAGTGCTCATAAATTATGAGAAAAAAAACGTTGTATTCTCGACCGAATGAACCAAGTTTATCGACGGATAGTTTCTCGATCGAGAATCTAAGTAACTGGACTGGTGAACTTGGATGGCTCGGCGATATACTTGGTTCATCGACCGATAAAACTTGGTTTCTCTTGGGAACTTGTCTTTTCGAACGAGAACCTTTGTCAGTCGAGTATATCCGTTCTTCGAGATATCGATCTTTGGCTCGCAATATACGCCCCGGAATATGTTATCCATGGTAAAAAGCATAGATGTCACAAACACGAATAAAGTGTTCCACAAATCGAACGATCCATGATAATCCGTAGAGTTGTTTTAATATATATCAGTGTTTACCCATGCACTCCTTGTAACGTGAGCCTTGTGACTTTGTGCCCAAACTTGAAACCTGATGTCATCCAAAAATATCAATGCCGTGAGAAATAATATAAAAACAATGAAATTCAAGATTCACTGGAGTTTCTCCGAAAATCCATTTCATCATTTTCAGTTGCCCTAACTCTGCCATTTCAGGGTTCGGCCTTATCTGAGAAGCGTTAAAAGTTGCGTTGACATTCATTAAGGATTTCCTCTGAAATACCCTATTTTGGTCAAGTCATTCCAAATAGTCTTGAACATTGAAAAGATGCCAGGTAGTTACGAAACTATGAGGCTATTAGAAAATTGGGAAAATTATAACATTACGCTTATATAATATAGAGCAATATCCAGAATGTTCGATTCTCTTAGGGATTCGACTCACTTTATAGGGAAACAAAAACGCTTTACGACTTTCAGTGTACCCCGTTACAAAGTTTGAAACGACTTGGCCATTCCAACCCCAAACATCTAGAAAGTCGTTAAATTATTAGGACCACAAAAATTTCCAATAGTGAGGACCCTAATTCCTATTGCAGTAGAGTATACCTTCGGTGACTGGCACACACAAACACACACACACGCACACACACACACATTACACACACACACACCAGTACACACGGAACAAACCCACACAACAAGCTACACAAATATGCGCGAATGGACACCTGTTTTAGTATACCTCATTGGTGTACCCCTCCTGTCCCTCCCACTGACTGAAAATCGACTCGACCCTTAATTACCTAATCAGAACTTGAAAGTTGCGACCGGTATATCACGCGCTAGCATATAAGAATGATATGACATAGAGTCTCACTTATTATCTACCTACGACGGTAACAACACTGCGATAAGGGCGCTGTGACTGTGGAAACTGTCCAGCTGGACGCGAATCGTGCGACCTGAGGTTAGAGGGTTCATGGAGAGTTCAAGTTAGGTGTAAATAGCCACGTACCTCGGGGAGAGGTCATGGCGGGCAAACGCATGTAACTATTATAATGAAGAGAGAAAATGCCCTCGCACGAGCTACACTGAAAGAAAAGCAAGTGCATGTGTGACATGTAATCAGCAACAATAACAGTTTGTGTAACTCTAACTCGAAATTGTATGCAAGCTGCGGGAACAAATTCGAGGTAGAGAAACATGGATCTGAAAAATGCCAGTATGTGTGCATGTGGAATCAAAGCAAGGAGTGCAATCGCCTTACAACACGAGTGTGGGGGGCATTTTTCCTTCTAGGCTATATTAAGTAGGGCGGTTTATGCAAAAAGAGTTGTACACGCATGCCTCGCACGTGGACATATCGAAGTTAGTAGTTACAAAAACATGACGTATTTTCTATGCATCTAGATTCTAGATATAGAGTCAATCCAGTATAGGAGTGTTATCGTTAGATTGCTGGGGCTATAGACGCGAACAGCTGGTGAGTATTGATTTTTGCGTTGGTTTTGTCCTGGTGTGTCATTGAGAAGACTATTGTATGATCCAGTCCAACACAAACAGTTGTTCCTGGTTCGTTGAATGGGAAATCGAGTGAACTAGAAAGTTCCCTGGGTTTTATTCGAACTTTCGCATGATTGCAGCATTTGTGTGATCATTTTCCCGCTTCGATACAATACTCATGAACATTTTGTTGTTATAGTGAGGGCCTCGGGTAAGATTAGCATGCTGGATAACCGAGTTTTACCCTTTTAAAACGTCAAAAAGATATGGAAAAAAAAAAAAGAAACTGGGAATTACATTTTGTCTTTTTCCAAAAATCAGTGAATTCGGAGTAGAAAAAACAGTGAACTTAGCGTATATCGGTAAGTTAATTGATAAGTTATTGATTTGCTTGTATTATTTGTCCTAAGGGAAAACTTTCTTTTGTGGAAATAGCCCTGGAGAGTCCGATAGCCAAAAAAGTTTTAGTAAGTTATATATAATGATATAATATATGATCTGGATGGAAATATATGAGATGAGTCTGTAGTTATAAGTTTGTTTTTTTGTTTTTTTTATGTCAGACACGAATCCAGTCAAGTTCATAAGGATAAATAATCTCCAGTCAACATTCCCGTTAACACCATACGTCGCATGCAGCTCATGCATAAAAGAGCACGATCGTTCCATGGCTAGAACTGGTCAAGAATCAATTCTGGTACACAATGACTTAGACAAGACAATTTGTGGTTCTAAACAGGATCAAGACCGAGTCATAGTCTAACAAGTTGTAAATACGATGTACTCGCAGTTGCGATGGGCGAAGTCTTGGTTTCAACTTTTCGCTGTAATACCAGAATACGGTGGATTTTGAATGGGTTTCTGGGGTTCATTACGGGATATTCGCAACTGATAGTCCTTTCGGAGAGGACGTAAAATGGCGTCCCGGAAGCAGGTTGGAAATGGTTACACCCATGCCTCGATATCATCTGAGCACTAGTCGAGAAGTGAATGCGAGTTATCACCGATTCTCATCCATGATCGATACGGCCATTCCTAGATGAGCCTTACTTGGCTTCCTGGACCTGTAGAATTAAATAAAAAGCAAATCAAAAGGTTAACAGAGGTCAAAATATTAAAACCCTCTTAAAACAGATAGCCATCCAAACCAAACTCGTATACACGCTTATAGTTGGTATGTTAGGCTGGTCATATGAAGCGCTTGATCCCTTTACACGTTGGGCTCATGTTAAATGGAACAATATTTTACTGAGCCCTAGAGCAGTGAGAACGATTTCACACAAGACATGTTATGCTTTAAAGATCAGTGACAACCAACTACACAAGGAATCACTGCGCAGCGTCGCGTTCTTGGGTGGAAAGGTTGACGGTAATATGGCAAACGGTTAGGACAAAAGTCACAAAATTTCTAATAAATGTGAATGTGGGCACAGTTATGGGGACTCTTCGCCAACTGGCCGGATACAGAAATGCATTCAAGAGCTACTTTGTATGTCGATATGAGTTGGTACAATAACAAGTTGAATATACCCGTTGTATTATTTTGCGGTATATCAGCATTGTGAACCATTATAGGGCTATATTGTAGGCCTACCATATCTATCGAATATGGTCTACCTAGTGTATTGCATGTGTTCTATGTATGTGTTGTAATATTTGTATCGTATCGCATATTGCATTGTATTGTGTATTGTATTTTATTATATTGTAGTACCATTGTATTGTATCATATTGTGATTGTATATTAGGTTGTATCTAATACCGTGTAACGGGGACGGTTGACAGGATGTAGTCCCTCGGATAGATCCCTCACATATATGGGACAACTAGAGGGAATTAAATATTTGTTTGTTTTTCCCCTTTTTTTCAAGGGGGTCAACTTGTTTCTCCCGAATTTTTTCGCGCATCCTACCTGACGACTTGTTGAACTCGCTTTCCGACTCCAGTTGAAAAATTCAAATGAACTTGTGTTGTTTCCGGTTTAAAAGTCAAAAAAGCTCGTTAGACTTTCTGCACCAATGATTAGGCCCCATCGACCCCCGCAGGATAGATTGGTAAAACGATAAGATATCTCGATTCTCGAACAGTCGCTGAGCATGCTTATTGGTGTGTAAGAGTATATTTGACGAGTGTAAGGGTTATTTAAACTATTTTGTAATTTACATCAAATATCGTTTTAATGCAAATAGTGTAATACAGACCAAATGACAATAATGGCCCTGGAGGGAACGGGTTATCGGTGCTTGTGATTGGACTTTAACCGCTATAAATTGGTGGTATAGGATAAAGTCCTAACATAAAATTGCACTTAGACCCTTACGTCGTATGTAGGATATGACATGGGATATTTGTTATCTTCTATGCTGTCATTTAATTGGCGGTTTGAATTCGGTGGACATTGTATCTACCAACTTGGTCTAGATCCTCATTGGACATCCTGGTTGCGACATCAAGCCGGGTTCAATGCAATTAATGATCTTGTCTTCAAGAGGCATTATTGACTGGCGGCAACTGGCGGAAAACCGCGGGGGGCCTTTGCACGGCGTCACAAGAAACCGTCCCCGCGGTGGCATATCGAACACACACATTGTTTGCGGGATACGGTATACCGTAACGATATCGAGTTGCACTAATTGAAATCAAGCTAGTCAGGGGAAATTAGGAAGCAACCTGACGGTATGGAAAAACAATTAACAAGAAGGAAGCATCATTCTGCCAATCTCCTCCCTAATTCCGAGTCAGAAAACCCTACCTCATTCGGTCATTTCTGACTATTTCAAGAGGGCCTATTAACTGAGCAAGTCCTAGATTTTCCAATTTGAACCAATGTGGAACATTCTTTCAAAATTATGAAAATTTGCGTTAGATGAAGATGCATGTTAGGATTGTTCCTGAATCCGATGTCAACATCCTGCGTTAAAATTAGGAATTACACTTCTCGGATTCTCAGACGGACTCTGAGCAGACACTGTGCTTGGGTGGGGTGGTAAGGTGGGGGATCAGATGTAGTACACGCGGTACCAGTGTGTCCGGTGAGTTCATTTGGTGTGCTGTGTGTTTGTGTGATGTGTGTGTCTGTGCGGGATGATATTACCATTTTTCGCTGCACGGTCAATCAACATGAAACACGTGCTCTGTTTTCCAAGAGAAAATAAAACTACCCCAAAATGAATAATTCTTTTGATTTTTAACGATTTATTTTTTGAAAAAAAATTGAAGATTCTTTTGACTATTTTTCTTCACATTTGATAAGGACCTGACAGTGTACACGAATAAGATTAAACGTCGCTGAACACAAGAATATTTTCATTGTCAACTTCAATCTTCCAGTTATCTGAGACGAGCGAAAACAGACGCCGCGACATAGATCACATTACCACCTGAATCACTGCAACCTGTTATTTTGTTTACGTTGTATGTTGTGTTTCGTAGCAGTAGTTTTTTGTTTGTTTGTTGTTTTTGTTGTTGTTGTTGTTGTGTTTATCGTGGTGATGTCGTTTACCCTGTTGCTTTGGTTCGAGCATTCCTCATACTCGCAGGTGCAGATCATGGAGGTCATATTATGTTTACCTGGAGAGGCAATGACAGCCTAAGCTGGAATGTCAGTCCGGGCTATGTGAAAATCACATATTTACGAAAACGAACGTATGTTTCGGAGGAAACCTGTACGTTTATGTTTGGGGGGAGAAGACCATAAGAATTCTGGCAGGCGCCCTTGCATATGTTCGTTGATTGGCTTTTTAGGAGATATTTCCATAGACTTTTTTCGCGTTTGATCCTTATCCTATGCCGTATACGCATTGGTACATGTGCTTATGTCACCTAATCGGGTTGGTTTGTCCTGATTCATAATTTGCGTTGTCTCGCGTGGAACTTAATATCTATCTTTGCAAACTAAATGGACATTATTCAGATTCTGGTCCCCGCTCAGTTTACGTAAATTGGCGATGTTCATACATGCCGTGAGCGCGTACCCCAATACGCATCTATGTGATCCAAGTCTAATCATTGTAACTATTTCAAGAGAAGTCTCCGTTGCGAGCTACATGAAGCACAAGCAATGGCAGTTGTATACGTAGATCTCATCAGCACAACTGGGAAGTAACAGCCTTTCGCAAATGATTTTCGTATTTGCTGTGGAACATCATGGCTTACGATCCGTTATTCATAAAGATATGGTTAACGACTTTTTTTCGTGCCGCCTGCGGCCCATGGTTGCCTACCATTGTTGAAGAGATGGCGCTGTTCTCGTTTAATCCGTGTCGAGTCAGTTCAGGTGGAACTGGGGGCGTCCTTCAAATAACGCGAAACTAAACAACTTGAATATCGTGCTAATGAGCTTTCTGAGGTTTGTTCTTTATGTTTCATTATTTCCGTTCCGTGATTTCTGCATTGGTGAATGCTTCTTCACCAAAACATTTTTGTCCTCATGTTCATACGGAAATCCACCTAATTGCACATTTGCTACCTGAGCCATTCTCTGCATTCATTTTCGGCAAAATGGAGGAGGACACTCCTGGAATAAGCACTATGACAAACCGAAGTCACACGGGTTCAACGCATGGTTTATTTAAGTGACCTTAGTGATCCGAAAATGGCTGAAAATATCCGAATCAGCACAACATTAACTGGTGGAGATCATTGGAAGTCATATTGAGGTCAAATGGGTCACAGAGATCGATCTAACTGGATGATGATCTCCCAGCCTTGTTTGACATTTTATTCTCCAGTTTATTCCCCGGAAGCTTCCAAAACATGCCCCCTGAGTGACCTTTGATACCTGTATGATGGACTCGCTTCTGTGGAAATGCCCCCCCCCCCCCCCTCATTATGTGCACTATTTGTAGAAAATAACATCCATATCGGGGACCGTCATTGGAAAATGTTTCGAAATGGGCATTTAATTAGCAGTTTTCGCCCATAGTGGCTGTTAATGACCTTCAAATGAATTGTTGCCTCTCGATAGTATATCAGCTCCCTGTGCCCCTAAGCTCATGTATTCCGAAGCACGTACCAGATACCACTCTGTTGGAGAGGTATCGAAAGAAGTCTTTGACTTTAGAACCGAATGCCTGATTGAAGGTAAAGCGGTGTTCTGCATGTAGCACACAGAACGTACTTCCACATGAGCAATATTGAGAGTTGTTGACACGTTTGTTTTGCCTCATATCACCTGAAATAGGCCTATTTTTCATCACTGACCTGTTGGACCTTGGCTCATCATCAAGTGTATTGTGAAAAAGCACTATGCACTAATTCTTGGAATAAAATTTGACATCACGTATAAGTAAACTCACTCATGCAAATTTTGAAACGTTCACGAAATCTCAGCTGGGCGCAAAAACCGGGAAGGCCATTCGAGGTCCAATTGGGATGAGGTCACAAAGTTGCGTGGGTCGACTGAAGGCTCTCAATGGCTTACCGTCCATCGCTGATCGACATTCGTTATCAAGTGATTGCGAAAAAGTCAGCTTTTCCTTAATTTGTACCTTCAATGGACCTTTGCAAACCTTGGATTGCGTTGAGGTTATGCCACACACACCTTTCTCAAGCGGCCTCGTCATAGGCTTTAGCCTTTGCCCCTCACTATGCGCCCATGAAAAAAAACCCAGTTTACACCTTGTCCCGAACCTCAGCTCTATGAGCGGCCTTGTCTTCAGGGGTGATTGCTGTTTTTAATTCTTTCAGTTTTTGGTATCTTATTGACCTTTGGGTCCCTTGTCCGTCTACATGAGCACTAGGGTTCGTTGAAACCTTTATGACGCACCTACAGACACAATATACATTTGACATTGTGATATAACGGTTTTTCTGTCTGCTTGATTAGGAGCCGCGGGGTGACACCATACACGTGAACCGACCAACAGTACTGTCCATGTACCACAAAGTATCTGGGATCTATTCTTGGACAAAATAGTTGGAACACTGTTGCTGCGGCCATACCCGCTCCGGGCACTAGAAATAACTAATCCTCGAGGCGTATTCATGTAACTAGATCTACATCAACCCTTCCTTCCCCCTCCCCCACCTCTCTCCCCGTATATATGAATACGCACCGACGATGTTTGGATCGACAGTGTGAGTGTTTCAAATCACATTGTGAGGGGAGGGGGGTTCTAAAATCATCACTTTTCGGGTGTTCCACCAAATTTTTGTCCAAGATCGTCTGAGGTCAACAGTTGTCACCCGTATCCCACCAGATTAACTCCTAATCCGGAATACAGAGATGAATCGTGTGCATAAGGCGGATTGGCACAGATGGCTGCTCGAGGATCCCCCAGAGAGGCCTGCCTGACCTTGAATGAACTCATATAGAGAAATAATGTGTTCTTCCCCTTCCTTACCCTCTGTACCTATAATGCCTACTTTGAATTGAATGAGCTCTGAATTTTTCCTGTTTTCCTGCTCGCAAGCTATTTCGGTTCTCAATTCCTTTACCGTTCAATCCGTGACCGGTTACAAAAACAATATAATCAGCCTACCTCCAATGTTCGTCAGAATAGAAGGAAAGTGAAGCACAAACCCTTCCAAAACCCCTGAAATTTACAAAAAAAACTCCCAACTTTTTTATTCCGGGGATATTCTCGAAAATATTCAGTTAGTAGGCTTCTGGCCAGGATTCATTTCTTTCACACCTCAAATATTCCGTTGATAGCCCTCTGGCTACAATTCACTGCTTTTACACCTCTTCAGTTTAAGGCATCACGGAGGATTTACCGGGGTTTCCAATGATGGGTTCAGATGGGCCAGAAAATATTGTGAATAAATTAGTGTGCCACAGTGACTTCATGTCGTGCTCTATCTAAACTGCGCGACAATATTTAAAAGTAAAGTGTTCTCCGTTGCAACTGGGGAGCTCCACTCATGTCCCATTTTTTCATTCAAAAATAAATTGATAATAAACTTGAATTTGACAACAGTTTTTTTTAGGTACAATCCTATGAAAGCAGAGCGGCACTTTTGGTTGCCGCGAAGCTCACTCAGCCAAACTTTCATTATGGTCTTCTCAGATGCAAGGTGAGCCTCTATGCCATTTTCATGTAGTAAATTTGAAATAAATTTTTGAAATTAAAGGAATTAATCTTAGCCACCGTATGTTCCAGCGGCTTTCATATGTCTAATCGAAGCGGCACCATTTATAGTTGCCGCGCAGATCGCGAAATTTTCGAATTAGTATTCCTCAAATGCCGAATTTTGGGGGGGCCCGGACCCACTGTTCTACGTTGCTTTACCATTCGTTTCAAATTTCGCCCTCAAAGTATTGCTTAATACTGCTAGTATTAACTTAAACCGCAATTGCATGATATCATGAGAGGCAATGCGACTACGGCTCCGCAGCGATATCCTGTTAAGATGGCGAAGGAAGAGGAAGGATGTCAAGCCAAGCAGAAGTGGACGTGATGCCGCGCTCGCTCGGAGGAAGACTCCCCGGCTACGTTGCTCTCCAGTGGGTCAGAGCCAGTATAAAATGTACCGACGGCGCTTGCAGTGACTGGGTCACAAGATTGAATATATCCCGATGGTTTTTTTCCTTATTTCGAAGGAAACGTTAAACCTCGATTAAGATGTTGCTTAAACTGTGCCGGTAACAGCCTATAAGGTTTACTAAAAAGCGAACGTGAAAATTTAGCTACGTTATGGTGCTGCAGTTCAAAGAGCTTGGTCCCATTGTCCCAAATTTTCTCTTTCCTGCTTCTGTTGTGGTAGTTCGGACCTGGTTTATTTCATAGATCCGGTGGCCCTTTACCAGTCAACAATGCCTCCCTTTCTCCCGGGGTAACAGACTTGTGACAGTCTTTTTTCTTTTTGGCACTTTGTAGTCAATTTTTTTTTTCTCTCTCTAAAGGTTGTTTACCAATGACGCAAAATAGTGTAAATCTGCTAATTACGTGCTTCAATTCGTGAATTTGCGTCAATAGCCTGTTCACGGTTGCCTCCCCTCCTGCTGACTGCTTCGCAGCACCGGAGTACAGACGAGCTTTCCTCTCATTGCGATATTTGTAAGCTCATTTTTTTAAAAACTGTGATTACTCTTCGGAAATAAAACGATTTATTTCTTGTCGTACTATGTTACTGTCGACATGTAGGTGGAAATCTGGCAAATTTTCCGTGCTGGAAAGATGTGTAGTTCCTCGCCTAGGACAATCAGATTTTTCTGCCGCTTGTTTTTGTGCAGCGGTGTTTGTTAGACGGCCAGCTTACTCCGGTAAACCGTTGTCCCCCCTATCATTCTCATGTCATTCATTGCAACATAATTGGCTTATTAACTGACAATGTCGCATTCTGCATACGGCTGTTTCGACCACCTAAAGTCTTTTCGGGCCTGCATCGAAACGCTGCGACCTAATGATATCAATAGCAGTTTTTAAGTTGCCCATCTGCCGTGCGGCTTGCGACAGACCGAGGCGGATGTCTCGGAATTTTTGAACATGTTCAAAACAGCCCGATACGCGCCAATGCGGTGCGATGCCGATGTTGCCGCAGACTTTTGTTGGAAAAGTTTAGCTGCTCTCTCCTCCCGATCTAACCCCGCCGACTTTCCTGCCCGGTGCCTCGGCAAGAATCGGCGGATAGATATCGGTAGGTGAGTACCCGGCTTAAGTTTATTGGCGCTATATCACATCTTGTGTTCACAGTTTTTGGGATTCCATTCTTCCATGAATAGCGCCATCTTTCACTCGCACCCCGGTCACGCATGAGAAAACTTGAGCTGTCGGAAGTAGGCCTGCCAAATAAATAATCATTGATTACAGTCATGGTGAGTAGTAGCTGCATCGGATAGTTCACCCATAGAGTTATTGTTCTACAGACCAGCGGCCGGGTCACGTCCGTCTCCCCATTTCCCCCAATGGGCGATCATGACGATACACCAGTTCAAACTTTTGGAAAGTTGAATGAACTCCATTGCCCCAGAAGAGGTTATTTCTTATTACGGCTGCTTTCAATCGAATTTCACACTTCGAGTTATACTGGGATACTTCATGGTCAGATCCTGGATAGCGCGGTGACGAATCCGAAATGGGATAATAGATACGGATGAAAGGGACATAGTCTAATCTTTAGACGGATTGTGTCTTTTCATCGCATGCCAGCCAGGCGTACGAGTATTACATTCTCTAGTTGTTTTACGTATATATCGTGGTGTAACCCAGGATCTCTGTTAGGTGAGGTAGTTGAAAACTCTATAAATATTCGGTATCACTTAAACATAAATGGTTGCTGGATCGAAGATGAGTCATCGAGTCTTGAACAAGACTAATGAGGGCCAGGGGGTGAAACTTGCTCAAAGCGTTCCACAGATATAACCTCGATTGTAGAAACCGGTGGCTCTCTGACGATTCCCGAGAGTACCGTTACAGGTGCTGGGCATTCTAGGCATGCAAGTATTGTACTCGATACTCGCACGTCCCCAATCATTACTTGGGTGGAACTGGGGAGGAGGTAATGAAGACAAAATACATAATACCCAAGGGTTCCACTGAAGAGCTGATCGGAATTCCCGTGGAAAAAGTCCGGCGGGAGCTAGATCAACCGGAATGAATTCGAGTCCGAACTCCCTATTAAATCTCTCCAATACATGAAACAAAACAAAAGGTAAGAAGGAAAACGTAGGGGATACAGGAACATTAGCGAGTAGTAGGGGACAGTTTCCCATGACAGAGATCGAGAGAGGGCAAATCGGTTGATCGGGAAACGAAGGCTAAAAAAACGGTGGAAAAAAAACCCCAAATTCGATAAGGTTGGGAATGAATCGAATAATTGCAAAGATGGGTGGGCTCCAAAACTGGCATTTGAGGCTAATGGGAGTTTGGGAAACTCGGAAGAAGGGTCTGAATCGGGAATTTTCGTATTGTCCCCTAATATATTTTATATTATTTAACGGCTTCTTGAACCCTCCCTGCCTTAATAGTCCGAGGTATATTTCCCAAGAAATGTTCGCCTGGTTGTGAAATGCGAAATCCAGGATTTATGGCCGCCCAGTATTGGCGGTAACGAGAGAATGGTCTGGGGGGGGGGGGGTGAGGTCGGCCTAATAGAAGTGCGCTTCCTTCATGTACCAGCTCACCCTCCCTGACGGGCAAATGAAGGCAGGTTATGGGCCCCTAGACACATGCTGCTGCAAAACTTGATTAACAACAGCTGTAAAACGTCAATGCACAGTGAAAAAACATGTGTTAAAAATGGTATGGTAAAGGGTCAAGGGCGGGGGTGGCGGGGGTCGGACTCCCACCACTTGTACGCCAATGATTAGCGCATGCTGGCCTTCTCAAATATTCCATTATCTGGGGTATAATAACCCACCATCTCCGCATGAGATATCTCATACATTAAAGAGGCATTGTCGTGAGACTTGTAAGTCAGTACTTCCCCTGTCTTGTCCACTTCGGTGAGTGAATTAAAGGACAACTGCAGGGTGATGTATACATGGGCTTATTTAATAGCTGGAAAAAACTTAATGCGTCATCCCAAACCAGAAGTCTAGACTTTTTCGTTACCGAGTTATAGTCATTTGAGTTTTCGTGTAGTGAATCATGTGTAATTGCGCAAGAATCGAAATGCATCCCATCATGCAAATTAAATGTGTCATCTTGCAGAACCCTGCAAACATTCTTTGTTCTATGTTGAAATTCAATATTTTTTTCACCTTCGCTAACATTAGTCGATGGTAGAAGGATTGTTGTAGTGGTTTGGTAGGTTTTGATGTTACTTTGGTGAGAGAAGACACAGACTTTCTGTTAAATGTGACTATTCACCAAAGAAAACAATCAATACCTATCATATTTCCTGTGTTGTCCATGTGTGACGTCATGCGTTCTTGCGCAATGTGGGTTTTCCTCCCCAATTTCTCTGCCTAAGAATGGTCCAACTTTGAAGGCCAATAACTCCCATAGGAACATCGTATTGAATGGGGTTTGGACCATAGATGCATTTCCATTCTCCACTTTACCTCTTGTTTATCCAAGCCTGCAGTTGTCTTTATTCTCAACGTAGGGTTACACAATATTATAACTTCTCGGATATTGTGGTTACTTGGTTGGCTTTGGTGGGGTCGGTTTTGACGGGGTCGGAGGTTATAGAAGACGATCTGAACCTAACCTGACATTGAACATCCACCATGATTTCGGATTTTGAAACCAAGTTAACAGTCTTGATATCCGAATTAACCTTTCTCTCTCCTAGGAAAAGACTTCTTCCCGAACCTCGTTTGCTGTCCTCGGAAGATCAGTCTATAAACAGTGACGCTCCCGCCTCCGGGGACGCAGATCGGGTCTCTTGGTCCCACTACAAATTCCCTTTTTGACGCGACTGGACCCGATGCGGAGGCGAACAATCCACCTTCCACTGCATTTTTAGAATATAGGCATGATATATGACCCCTGTCAGCCAGATTGACCCCTGTAAGCCACACTCCACAGGTCATATAGGGGATCACACTATCCAACACACTGACTGTGCTTATATTTACTTGAATACCACGAATAATGATTTCTCAGCCAAAAAGCGAACGTTAAAAATATTGCGCAATCGGAACCGTTTCTTCTTTTCTGGAAATACTGTTTCATCCTAAACGCCTACCAGAAAATCCATTTACTGATATGTTTTGAAGCTAATTAGTGAACTTCGAGCCAAATAATTACTAAATTGAAATAATTAATTGTTCATCCATTTCCAGTTTAGGAAGTTTTCAAACGTGATCGTGATGCTTGCTGTTACTTAGCCGCGCTGCTCATTCGTGCAGTTTAGGGATTCTTTTCCAATATTATTTGATCAATCATCTGCAAGGGGCGGCAGCCAACTGTCGGAAAGTGGGGGGGGGGGGGGTCAAGAGCAATTTGGGGGGGTCCTAAGCATTGATGGGACATTTTGTGTGTGAAAAAAAATCATTATATGGAGGGCCTTCCCAAAAGTTGGGGGTCATGACCCCGACCCCCAGTGGCGCATGCGCCCTTGATCATTCCCCCCTGGAGCTGTGTTTCCAAGAGGTGGACGCGGGCGGGAGCGAGTAAAAAAAACACCGATCTACGTTAACTATTTCTATTAGGTTGTGTCCACGGAGCGGTGCAGGCGTGGATGGCTATCACGCGTATTCCGAATCGTCCAGTAGCGATTCACTCCGCGCTGCGTCTGTCCGTGAGGTATCTCGTCATCAGTTAATGGGAATCCCCTGTTCATCATTGACGAATCTACAATTGATGATAATGCAAACTTTGTCAGAGTGTCATTTAATTTTTGTAATAATAAATTAAACAGGTGTTCTCGAAATCGAAAAGTAGACTATATGTCAATTGTTTTGTGCCGACTTTCGCTTGAAGCCTGAAATCGCAAGAAAAAGAGTGGCGAGGTGACTTATCCCAATGCTTCAAGTCAAGTTTATTTTTGGATTATCACATGAAAATAGCCATCTGGAAAGCACCATTTGACATTCGACAGAGCCTATTCGATAAGTTTTCGCGCACTCTGGCGCAGCAACTCATATGCCGCTCCGATTGGATGATATGAGCCGCTGACATACCGTGGCTAAGATGAAATTCATTTTAACTAATTTGCAAAGTTTGGTTTTCAATGTACTACATGAAAAATGGCCACCTGGTGCTCACCGTGCATCTGAGAAGACCATAATGTTTTCGCTGAGCTTTGCGTCAACCAATGGTGCCGCTCTGCTTTCATAGGATGATCGTATCAACATACTGTTTGGCTGAAGTGAAATTCCTTTTTTTGTCATTTTAAATTTAAGTTTATTTTAATTATTATTGATTGAAAAATGACCGTCTGGAGCTCCCCGTTTTGGCAACGGAGAATACTACTTTACTTCACTAATAAAAAATCGAGCGCGGCAAATAATGGTGTCGTGCAGACTCAGATAGATCACGACATGGAATCAGTGGCACACTAATTTATCTCACATTTTTTTTCCTTCCTGGCGCATCTGAAACCCCCCAGTGGGATTGGGAACCCCCGAAAAATCCTCTGTGATGCATAAATTAAAGAGGTGCAAAAGAAGATTGTAGTCGGACGCCTATCAACTGGATATCTGAGGTGTGAAAGAAGCGAAATTGTAGCTAGAATCCTAGTCAACTGAATATTTTCGAGAATCTTTCCCGACATAAAAAAGTTGTGAGTTTTTGTAAATTTGAGGGTATCGTTTCACCTTTATAAGGCACGGGAATTTGGAAGTGGTCTTTTCCTGCTAACTGACGAACATCGTTCGGCCTAATAGTCATCAACCTTGCTGATGCCCCCCCCCCCATTTTTTTTTTTTTTTTTGCACGATGCTCATGCCACCGAAGTGCTTAAAGTGCTCATTACCAGTTTTACATATATGGTTATTGGGTACCTAACTAGGGGTGGCGATCTGTGTTAGATCTTGGGGGAGGGGGACATGGGAGTCAATCACCATCTGAGCGTAGTGCCACTATCGTTTGGCTCGTAGCATTGACGATTTTTTGTTCCGTTTTACTGAACCCCCAGATTGCAGGAAACGGTACTTCCCTGGCCTTATAGCAGTGATCAACATCCCTGAAATTGACAATAAATTTCCTAAATTCATTTCTCAAGAAATGTTCTTGAAAGAGCCGATCGTATTACTTACAATCGGCGCGCCAGCATCGTTGACGCGTAGCGTACAAGAACATTTTTCGTCTAACAATCCCCCCATGCAGAATGCAGGAAACAACACATCCTGGGCAGTATGGCGGTAAGCAACATCTCTAAAGTTGACAACAAATTCCCGAAATTTATATTTCAAGAAACGGTCTTGAAGTGTTAATTATTATCGTTTTAAGCTTACAAATTTTTGTTGACACGGCTTTGAGCATCCGACCCCCAGATTACGGGGAGCGGCACTTCCCGGGCGATATGCAGTAACCAATCACTGAAATTGACGATAAATTTCTGACAACTTTTACTGCCTATATTGCTTTCAGTTGAGTTTAGAATTTACCCGCATCTTGAAAATGTGCTGTCGTGGGAGAAGTGTGCATTTTTCGGGCCATCATTGTGAGGGGGGGGGGGCAGCTTGAATCGTGTCCCAAACTAAATTTCCCTTGCATATGTATCTTCACCAGTTCACTGCCTTTGTAGATGCCACGTACGTATTGGAAGATGAGCATAGGTTAAGCAGCATCCTGAGATGGTATTTTTGCATGGGACCTACTGTATTATACAGTTTAACAGATAACGCATAATACAGTACGCGCAGTTTTATGGCAGTTGGCCTTCTCAACATGAAATTTAGGCAATTGATTAGAATAGGTGTTTGGCCTTTGTGAGTTTGTGTTATGGCCGTACTGTACCTTTGATTGTAGGATTTTTTAACCAGTCCGCAAAATATTGTGGAGGGGGGGGGGAACGATATTATGTCCCCTAAAAATATTGGGGGGCATGTCCCCCCGGATCACCGCCCATGTACCTATAACATCATGTGTTCTGATACCTCGTCACAGTCTCCATTTGTACAAGCAAGTGCTTTCGTTCAAGGTCCCACGTGACTTGACCCACAACCTCCGGGTTACAAGCTCGGGTTGCAAGCTCAACACCCAATACCAATTAGGCCAACTACTACTTCAAGTTTATCTATAAGTTGTGGGCCATGCCCAACAAAATTAGTCAGCCTGAGACAGGTGTGATTGCTGGCTGACCGCTGACTTTTAGATCAGAACGCCTATTCAGAGGCAGCAAACTAAAGAGTGAGACCAGGACTAAGTGGACACACGAAATAGTCAATACTTTGGTTGGTAATCACTACAATCATAATCACTGACCAACTGGAGGATAACTGAAAGATGAGGCCTCGAACGCGCTGAACTCCTGCGTCGTGAAAACACCACACCCGTGTCCTCCCCTGCATGCTCCCAGTGCTCCACAACCATCGGAAACGCAATAGCTCCCTGAGTGGAACGGCGAAAGAAAATATGTAGCGCCACCACTCGGTTATTGGGCACGAAACCTCAGTGAAAAAACAGTTTAGAGACTGAATGGAGAAAATACTTCACTATTTACATTTCGAACATGATCCGTGGAAATGTGGCATAAACGTGGTTCAATGTTAATTGTGAATTCTATTTTCTCTGTAATGACTGGCAGGCTTGAAAAAATATGGATCGTTCTCGGTACTTCTTCACTGCAGAATGGCTATCTAGCTCGGGATGAGAACTGGGCAACCCGAATTCTATCACGACTTGGTGGCACAGACATAGATAGACTGAAGAGGTGCTCTGTATTTTGCAACCAATTGAACGCGCGGTGGATGCTGGGAAATGCACCCAAAAGACCGAAGCTATGCATCCATTACCATTGACTGTGTACGTTAGGCACCGACGGTTCAATTTTATCACGTTATTTCGGCACTCGTAGTCATAGAAATACATTCTGCTTCCCGAAGAATACAATTATAGTAAGCTTTTGGACGGCAAAAGTTCGGAGTGGAATTATTTAAATGACAAAAACCAGTTGCGCGAGATGGGCACTACATACCAGTACGGCAAGGAGTCTGTAAGTAGGCTCACTAGCCCAAGGGGTATGTGCAACTGCCTGACTGTGCGACCGTACTACGACCTCAGGTGGTAACCAGATAATCGGCACCGTTGACTGGGAAAACTTTTGCATTATTCGAACCAGTACGATGCCGAGCTGCTCAGCCACACTGCAGAAACAAACTGTGACCTGGCACGGAAAATGCGAGAGGGGTCTATATGGCCCTACCTGGAAAATGCGGGGTTGGAGTTTTCCGGCCGTAGCCTTATAAGTTATACTAGTTAGTGACAAAGCTAGCGGCCTATCCTGTTTGACATGATACGGGCGTTTATCAATAATCAGTATGCCTAAGGTATCAGCCTAATTAGCTTAGGCTTTGTCTAGGTACAAAGCCTGCGAGCGCCGTCTATGCTAATCTAAGGTAGATTAGGGTGGAACTGATCAAACCTCAAATGATGTTTTGTGTCAGTATGTATATTACAACAGAAAAATGTGTTCATAATATGCTGCGCCTCCACACGGCTCCTCATGCCTCAGGCCTTGCCTCAGCCATTTTCACTGCCACATGTTCATGTACGTGCGAACTGCGGCAAAGTTTCTTTGATGACCTCTATGAACACATGTTGACGGTGCTGCTGGACTTTCCCATTGTTTTGTTTCGCTCCAACACTGTCAGTCATGGTACTCAAAATCAAAATGCATCACCTGGCTAATTCATCAACAGAACAAATCACAGGATCAAAGGAGGAAAACCTAAGCTATATTGTGCTGTTCAAACATTAGTGAATCACAAGTCATGCCTGTTGGTCAATTATTTCTAACATCAGCACATAAACATATTCTCTCTCTCTGTGAATGTATATGTGATATTCACTGCGCAAACCACTTTTTTTCACCTCATGCTATATATACAATGTACACTACTCACGTTGTCAGATTTTTTAATAATATTAGTACTATTTATTAATCAGTAATTTGAATATGTTTGAAACTTAGGAATCTTGGTATGAAGATGGATATGGTTGGTATTAATAATTTTCTCAAAGAACATTGAATACCTGGGACTTTAATGTGTAGCCTATGTGTATGTACCTGTGTGTAAATGTATGGGTTATGATATAGGCTATAAAGCCTTTAGGCCCTTTGTTTTTTGTTTTTCAAGGGAAATGACTATTTCCCTTTTTGGCATATTCAGTAGACTATTAAGAAAATGACTTTTTGCTTTAGGAAAATGATTTACCTCAAAGGACCTGCAAATTATCAGTAGGATTTGCTGATAAAAATCCAAGATTATATATTATTTTTTAGCCTCTACTTAGTCCCATTTTCAACATCCGTAATGCAAGTAATAGACTAGACTTAACCTTTAATTTTCTCTCATAGTAATTTCCCCACTGTATAATTCATGCAGTGGAATATCCACCATATTGGTCTATTAGTGTTTTTTATAGTCACTGTACCACTCACAGCTAATCCTAGTCCTTTAATTTTAACATGCATGTACTGTATATTTATATCTCATCTCTGAGAAAGATGTTAAATACACTGTACCCGAAATCACAACAGTGTATAATTTTTTTTGCATTTCCTGTATTCTAAATCCAAGAAAGTGTGTGTTATCTGATACCTACAATCACCTAATATAAAAGGATCACTCTCATGCTGAAAAAGCAGTCATCCCTGTTTGTTTTTCTAGAGGCCTTTGACTCCCCCGCACTGCTCACAAGTTCCTTAAAAGTTGCATGAGATGCTTCCATAGTCCAGACAGTTGGTAAGAAGGTCAATTCACATTTTACTAACTGATCAAAGGAGTAAGCAGGGCAGCAAGAGAAAGTCCTAACTGAGAGTGCTTTCAAACAGTTACAGCCTTTACAGCAGGGTTTTTCCCAACCTTTACCAACTGGGGTACCATTCCCCATGTCTTGTGCCACTGAGTACCACTGTATTCTACCATCTAAGTGGAGCGCCACCATAGGTTGGCGCGGAGCTTGACAGAATTTTTGGCCCCCAAAGGCTCCCAGATGCCGGAGATTGCATCTGAGAACGTTTTTTATGCTTTGAAACTATCTCTTAATTGGCATTTCTTGTTCTGAAATTTTGTATGATCACAGTAAACATTTCTCAGAAAATATGTTTTCCAGTCTCCAGTCGGTGAGAGGGATGTCTTGATGACCAATCCTCGCCGACAGCAGCGCCCAGATGTGAGAGGAGGGACCGTGTGTCCATTGAGGGGTTATCTTCCTCCCCTTTGTCCTTTTTGGAATTATTAAGTACCCTCATATGCCCAGCTTGTGCAATTTAGAATCATTAGAAGTCAAATTTCTCATGCCCAGATGCTGAGGAGAAACAATAGAATGCGAGGAAAATGGAGCACACTGTACCACCCCGCGTACCACCGTTAAATCCAAATGTACCACTGGTGGAACGTGTACCATAGGTTGGGAACCCCTGCTTTGCAGCAACATCTTAACCCACTCTGCTCCGTTTTGATAGTCAATGATGGGGATTTTTTGGGCATGTTATAGCCTATACTCCCCTTCAACTTGTTCAAGACTTTCATCAACTGATTATGTCTCTAAATAGGCAGACAACTTGAGACAAGCGCCTCATGAAACATCATTTGTTTGATCTGGAAGTCTATGGCAGCCTATGATTTTGTCGTGGCTGGCTAGCCATGCACGGAAAACATACTTTAAGAATTTCATCAGGCCGGTCCCACTGAGATAATGCGCCACTCATCTATTTAGTCCTTAAAATTACCTGACCAAAGAATGAAATTAAAATATAGCATCAATCATTACATGACCCTTGCCTGTACACTAAGAATGTATGGTTTTTACTACTGTTGACTCCCATTTGTGGTGTTGCAGCCAATAACTTCCTGAAGTACATCAGATTGCTAAATCTTCCACACTTTACTTTCGAATGATTAGCTTCTGAGTTATATTCCGCTGCCGACAATTTTGTGCAGCATCCAGGTCTGCACCCTTGCTGGCCTTGGATAGGATTGATCCTCTGCTCGGCAAGTATACCATTGAAGAAAAAATCAGCCACTATGCTGGACGGCGGTGAAGGATTGGTGTGCCTAAAAGAACTTAGACCTCCAGAGGAAAGACCAAAGACTGAATGATCTGGAAACCCTCCCAAAAACATAGACCCCTAAAGGTAGTATAGACAGAAGATCCCTCAAAGCAGCGAGCAGCGGACCGGCACCATGGATTTGCCCCATGGAGGCACTTCACTTGGTGGTCTGCGCCCTGCATGACCATCAACAACAGTTGGGCTTGTAAATAAATTTTCCTGTCCCACAACCTTTCATTTCATTTCTGCCCGTGGTTTTATTTTAAAATGACTCTTAGCATCATGAACAATGGGGGGAGGGAGTGGGGGAGGGAAATGAGAGGTAGATCTAAGGGACCATGGGTCGCAGTCTCTGTAAAGCGACCTCCTCTCCCGGCCCGCAGCCAGTACACCTGTAGGCGCTGCGCTGCCTCAAAGTTTTTTAGTTTGTCGTTTTGTTAAGCCTTCCTTTTGGGCGACCCATGGAAGTAGACTAGAAAGCTGGGAATCATTGTTTTGCCAGCGCGGCACTACTTATTGGCTGAGTATTATCTGCAGTTCATACCAAATGGGCTATGCTTTCTGCTATGTAGAAATATGGTTCAATCAGCGGTCATGGTGTGGGCAATACATCTTCACAAGGGCTAGCGAGATCAATGACTGAATTGTGCTAGGTAATGAGCTACCCTAGTTGCAAAAGGAGTTTGGCCATGTCATATCATCACCTAGAGTTGTCGAGTATTGCCTGCTATGTAGTTATTCAATGGGCCAGACATAGCAAGCTTCGTAGGCCTAACGTAAGTAGATGTATGCTCTAGTTCCGGTACGACTCTGGTTTTCATTATTCAGTGTGGAAGGGCCGGGGAAACAAAAGATGTCTACATCTGCAAAATATAACAGCACAATTGCGAAGAATTATTCTCAGAATTATTCTCAGAATATGAAATTCTTCTTACAGAGAAATTGTTCGTATATTGCCCCACCAACCTGCCTCAATTTGCATGATTTAGCCGCAAAAATAGGCGTATCATTGCTCGCCGACGAAAACTCGTGGTTTACTACATGTACCATTGCGCGAGCGGGTTTTTTGGGCGTGCATTTCCCAGGATCCCCCGCGCGTTAGATTGGCTTGCAATTGTTGCACAGAAACATATGGGCGATGTTACGTTACGTGTATTTGTCGGTGGCTTCAGTTTGCGAATTATTTTTACATTACAAATACAATGGTAGTTCTCGTTAGTTTATAATGGTCCCTGGCAGTGACGGACACTTAAGGGTATCGTCAATTTTCTAAGATCCCCAATCGCAAAGACAGAGGAAACGCACTCAGATAGTCAAGTAGGGTGTGTAGGAGCATATCATAGATCGATCGAACTTTTCAAAAAAATGATGAATTCAGGGGATTCAAGATTTCCCGGCCGTACCGTCGCTGACATCGATCCTAGAACCTGGCTAGAAAGCGGACATACTAATGCATACGTAATTAATGTATGCATCCATATGCAATTTCATACTAACAGCGCTATGAAACTTTGAAACAACAAGATGATACGATGAAGGTCACTGTTCAAAAGCGGTCTGAATCCTAATTCGGCCATGTGGTGAAGTACTTCCCACTCTAATCGGCCATTTCCCTGGATAATAATTCTACCCTGTAGTCAGCGACACTGTTCTATTATCGTGTTGCGAAGGTAACGTGCGTCAAAACAGTGTCGCTTTTTACCCAGATGTCCGGGACTACCCAGGTATACTATACATATGATTGCTAGCCCAGTTAACCAAGTACAGGAACAAAGGGTCTAAAACAATTGGCTAGTGGTGGTTCATCGGGTTGGTAGGTTTGGCTACGGTAGGTCAGGATAACAATATCGATCGATAGCTCTTCAGTGTATCTTTTTGATTCAACGCAAAGGCCAGCTATTGAGCATTTCATTTTCAATATTCAAAACGCCGTTGTTGTTTGCACACATTTGTTTCCAATATTCAGAAGTAGGCCTAGGCTTTGCCGAATCTGGACTAAGTCAGTGACCCGGAGATGCTGTACTGAGGGCAGGAGACAGCGAAACAGCCTTCGGGCTATAGCAACTAAGTTGCAGTTGCAGCACAGTGATGTTGGACTGGGAGATACCTTCAGGGATTTAATGGAATAAATAAAGAAGAGAAGTCCGACTTACCTACCAGCAAGTGTCATCGCATGGTGATTCTTTACTTTCAAAGTTTACATATTTACACTTAACTGCAACCAGTGGCTTGTTTTAGTTAAAATTGTAAATTGCCTGGACTGATCGTATGCTTCACTCCGGACCCGGTCCTTCATTTGAGAATCAACATCACATTGATGACATTAGGCTGTCTCAGTGTCTCTGCAAACAGTAACACTGACTAATATTTTAATTACCGTATATGGCTAGGCATAAAAAACCCTTTTTTTTAGTACTGAGCTACTACTAGCCAATATAGTGAGCGTATCATAAGTCGGTATTATCATCATGAGTCTGTCCCCCCCCCACCCCCCCCCCCCATTGCTATACTAATGCATTATACACGCTGAGAAGTCATGGACAGTTAGGTGACCGACCAATGGTCGTGCCAGTATAACACTCGTAGTTGTAAGCTTTCCAGTCAAAACATACCTTCTTTACCGAAACGTCTGTGTATCTGTGGATTGTGTAACATCTTCCCTGCTCCATTAAAAATATCCCCCGGTACAATTTAGGAACCAAGTTCTTTGGTAAAACTTGGAGTGAAAACTCCCCGGTTAAGAGGAGGACTTTATAATATGAATTTTATCAAATTTTGCATACTGCATAGAATCTCACTGTAGCTACATGTAGTATTAGGCCAATAAAAAAAAAAAAAGCAGTTCTCGGTCCCCCCGCCCGCACGCTTTTTAGATAATTGTCAAATTCCTTTTTTTTTTGACAACTTCACATGATAACTTCTTCAAAATAGGTTTCAAGGAAAAAGCTACTAACTGAGGCCATGCAAACTATGTAAGAAACATTGGGGTGGCTTTGTGGCCACTAGGGGGTATGGCCTCAGGGGAAAAGAAAAAAGAAGCTCCTGCTCATTTTTCAGAAATGCTGTACCGCGAATACAGTACAAATATGGTATTCTGGACTGTCTGAGAGCAAAAAAAAAAAGAAAAAAAAAAAGGCCCTCTGCCCAAACTTTCATTCACGAAGTTAGGACCGAGAAACTTTTTTTTTTTTTTACTTTGGCCTTACAGCCCTGAACACGAAAGTAAGCATCTGGCCTAATAATAGATTGTGTAACATGGTAAGACCGGAGTGGTCCTACAGTATTTAATAACTTTTGGATGAACAGACATTAATATTAAAGTTGGCATCGTGATATTGTATGTCAGAATTACAGGGGTTATCATTTGGATGAATGGGTTTATGCTTGGGACTGGCCCACTGATGAGGTTATGTGCATGAACAGTTTTTAAAATAATCTGCATTTGATATTAAATTTATACTGTAATATTCCTTTTCCTGGGGATGTTGAACTCGCTCATTTTTATTCATACAAAATCAATTGAACCTCTTGGTCATAGTTCAACTCCGTAGGACGTTTTGGCAGTTGAAAAGCAGGGACATTTTGGTAATGGTAAATACTCATGGTAAAACACTGTTAGTGAGCGTCCACTGTAAGTAAATGTGTTATGTTTTATGTATTTCCATGGACAAATTTGGGGTTGGGGCTGCAAAGTTAACAATTAACACAATTCTTTTGACTGCACCCTGCCCCCCCATTCCCATTAGAATGCAGTGGGATTGTTCTTGTTTTCATATAATTTTCCTTTTGAAAGTTAGTATTAGACAGTTTGATCGTTTAATCTCCTCCTCGTGGAAACCTGGCAAGGTCTCTATTTGAAGCAGCATGCCAAGAGCTGGCAATGCTGGTCTCAACAACCAGTTCCAACACCGCATGCTACAGTACATGTTTCCCTACACAAAACCTAGGACTTCTTGTAATATGTTGCTATCAATTTATTCAATTATATGACCCACTATCGAACCCCTTGGCAATTTGTGTCAATTTTTTGATTGAGGGTAAGTCAGGGTACTGTCACTTTCCACCAGTTGTGTATCATGATTGGTATTCACTTTTAGTGGACAGTTAGGTGACCGACTGATGTTCGGCCAGTATACAAACCGTAGTTGTAAGCTTTCCGGGTCAAACATACCTTTCTTTGACCGGAACGTCCGTGAGTCTGTGGATTGTTTAACAATCGTCCCTGCTCCATTAAAAATATCCCCCGGTACAATTTAGGAACCAAGTTCTTTGGTAAACGTGGAGTTAAACACCCCGTGTTAGAGGAGGACTTATGAATAATGAATTTTTTATCAAATTTTGCATACTGCATAGAATCTCACTGTAGCTACATGTAGTATTACAAGCCCGAACAAGAAAGATAGCATCTGGCCTAATAATAATTGTGTACCTGTAGACCGGATGGTCCTACGTTTTAATACTTTTGATGAACAGGAAACATTAATATTAAGTTTGGCATAGTTGATATTGTAATGTCAGAATTACAGGGGTTATCATTTGGATGAATGGTTTATGCTTGGGACTGCCCACTGATGAGGTTATTGCATGAACAGTTTTTAAAATAAGTCTCATTTGATATTAAATTTACTGTATATTCCTTTTATTCCTGGGGATGGTTGAACTCGCTCATTTTATCATACAAATCAATTGAACTCTTGGCATAGTTCATCCCCTAGAGACTTTTTGGGCAGTTGAAAAGCAGGGACATTTTGGTAATGGTACATTCTGCATGGTAAACACTGTTAGTGCGTCCACTGTACGTACATTGTTTTACTGTTACTGTATTTCCATGGACAAAATTTGGGGTGGGGGCTGCAAAGTTAACAATTAACACAATTCTTTTGACTGCAACCTCCCCCCCCAAAGTCCCATAGAATACAGTGGGATTGTCTTGTTTTCATATAATTTTCCTTATTGTAACCTTAGCATTAGCAGTTTGATCGTTTTAAATATCCTGCCTCGTGGAACTGGCAAGGTCTCTTTGAGCAGAATCGCCAAGAGCTGGCCAATGCCTAATGGTGTCTTCAAACCCCCCAGTTAAGGCATGCCACAGTATGTTTCCCTACACAAAACCTAGGACTTCTTGTAATATGTGCTATCAATTTATTATTATAGGGACACCCCTTAGTTCGAACCCCCTCCCCTGGCAATGTTGTCCGATTTTTGATTGAGGGTAAGTCAGGGTACTGTCACTTTCCACCAGTTGTGTATCATGATTGGTATTCACTTTTAGTGGTCGTGTCAGGAATTTTGGTTTGTTGTGTGACAGGTCTCATAATTGTAAATAATATTTTCCGACAGGTGGTCTGGCATTCCTGGAGTGTTTGACCTGCAGTGTCATGACCCAAGTTTTCAATAATTTTTCAACAGGAAAACAGAGATTTTGCAGCTGCTATTTGCAAATTTGCAGCAGCAGGTGTCTAGGGGCCCATAAATTGTACTTAACAGTATATGCCAATGGGGAGGGTGAGGCCATTTATGAGTCGCGCACTTTCCTTGGGTTCCGACCTTACTCCCCCCCCCCCTCCCCCCCGAGGACAGTTTCTCGGTACTCGCATGATGACGTGCACATGTTATAAGTGACTATTCCATCCAGGGGACCAATAGTGGGTTGTCGAACAGGGTTCCCAGCTTTACCTGGAAAAACTGGAAAAGTCATGGTATTTGGAAAAGATGCTTCAAATCCTTGAAAAGTCATGGAATTTGGGGACAAAATGCTTCAAATCCTTGAAAAATTATGGAATTTGATTGGCCAAAGACAGACACGGGATCAGATTGCTTATTTTAAAGGTGGGCTTTAAGAGCTGTCTCTATGAATCAATGACGCAAAAAAAAAGTATATATATAAATTTTTTTCATCCTGGAAGGGAATTCTGAAATTTCATCATGGAAAAATCACATGGGAATATCAGGGAGTGTTATCTCTTGGAATGCTGGGAACCCTGCAAAATGACAGCTGCATTATCAATACAAAATTGGACTGGGTCCTCTCAAAATAAAAAGAACATCTAGGATTACTTTACTTTGTGAGACCTATCATAACGTCCTTACTTTGAAATAGGTTTATAGGTTTGTACCAGCGTACACTTTGCCAGTCAGCGATTAGCAATGCCGTCGGTGCAGATGAAATAGGTACACAACTTTAACAGTTACAGTACTGCAAGTCTGCAACCCCAAAGCAAAAACTCGACAACGTTTCTACTGCCCGAGCCAGTTGTCCTGATCCAATTAGGTTATTGCCTTCAGGCTTGATTATTGTTAGTTTGATGTCATCGTCATAATGCTCAGGACAGGCTCTTTATCCTGCTAAATTAAACAGGAACCTTTAAAAAAAATCGAAGAAAATTACTGATTATATGTTACAGTAGATGCTGTAGGGACCATCAAAACTTCTCAGAGAGATCTCAAAACACGTCTCTGGATTACTGTAACAGCCCCACTCAAAAAAACTATTTTTACGCCACTGCCCTCGGTGTTTATTAGGGAATGACGAATGAACTGTATTTATCTATTTTATTCATTCTTAGCTTCTCTTATATTTAGCCATGCATTGCAGGGTAATAACCAAAAGTGGACATAATGGACAGACAATGTCGCCACAAGTAGGTACTTTTAATTGAGACAATCTCGCTATTCCGGTACCTAGTTCTCAGTCTGGCTACATGTATGGTTTTGGCAATTTTACATTCAATGCATACCCGTACAGTGCACCTGTACAGTAATTCAATTATTTTGCATACCAGTAGACATGTTCGTTTGTTATCCTCTACTGTATTTCCTTCATTGGAATCAAACTCCGATATTTGAACAGAAAAAATGATGCCTACTGTTATTGACGTGAAAATCTCTGCGATTGTCAGAAAACGTTCATCGATGAGTGACTAATAGGATAGTGAATATTAAAGCGTGACATGTAACACCTCATCATAGCGAAGATATGCTTGAAAAACTTTGTAGGAGATACAGTACTGGTAGTCGTGGATGAGGTAGGCCTCGGGGGACTTGGGACGAGGTTGTTTCGAGTGACCTTCCTGTCAAAGGTACATAGACCGTGCCCTAGCCAGATAGATTGGAGTGGAAGTCAAGAGAGTTTTGCCATCAGAGTGCTCCCGTATAGCCCATGCTAGCATGGACTAACCTTGAAATGATGATGATGATGATGATGAGTACAGGAAAGTATATTCTACCAACAGAATAAATGGTAGACAATTCCTTGTGATCGGTCTTGAGTAGCTTCTGCCACATTGGACGTGAAACAAATTTCTCACACAGAGCTGCTCAAGGACAACTGCACAGACTTGGATTAACTCAACAGGTTATTTCATGGGGAATGGAAAACTATACAGATCCACACCCCATTTTGATATGATGTTCTTTTGTGGAGTTAATGGCCTTCCAAGGCTGACAAGTTCTATCAGTCAGAGAAATTGGGGAGAATACCCTAGTGCAATATTATATAGCATGATGTCACAGGATGTCATGTCCTATTGTTTCATTGTGTCACTGTCGAATATATAAGCCTAAGTCAGGCATTCCTTGTGAAAAGTAATATTTCCCTTACCAAAGTAACTTTCAGCACCTACAACCCACCCAATACAGCAATTCTACAGCAATTCTACAGGTGCACAAACGTCAAAGGCCTCTAACTCTGAACAGAAAGTCTTATGAACATTTACTGTTCGAACAATACATGTAGAATAATCATTAGCCTCATGAAATCATATATACCCCTGCTGTTGTCCTTGAATGGCTAGTGTTTGCGTGTAAGAGACTCATTGGTGCAAATCATTAGATCCAATTGAAATGTAATTGTGCCCACAGAAATATAATTATTCTCGCACCTTTGAGGGGGGGAGGGGGGGGGGGGGTGGGGGGGGGTTAATTTTCACTATACGTACCCGGTTATTCTCAATTTGTTTTGAACAGAACCGTCTACCTCAAGTAGAATCTTTCACTATGCACATGTGGGATGATGTTGAAGTTTTGATGGGGGCCGGGCGAGTTCAATATTCCTTCAGGCTTCACCCAATTCTCTATACAATTTGAAAAAATATTCACTAATGCCATGACAGCAATTGTTTTACCACCCTCTGATCGACATCATATTTGGATGGATTGATGTGTCATTGTTGCTTTCATCTGATTTCCCTTTTTTGGGGGGGGGGGGTTTTGATTGGTGCGGAGTGAAACCTGTTGAGTGAACTCAAAACACCTTGAGAGTGGAGATTGAGAATATGTATCTTTAAATACAGTAATGGACTGTGAGTGTGACTGCTAGTAGTATACAACAATTATCCAGAGGACGGTTTGGTCAAGTAAATATGTTTTTATAATAATAGCTACAGTATTGTTTATCCCTGACATACAGATCATATTGGATGGATTGATGTTCATTGTTGCTTTCATCTGATTTCTTGGTGATTGGTGCAGAGTGAAACCTGATCACAAGTTGAGTGAGGCTCAAACCAACACCTTCATAGTGGGATTATGAGAATATGAAGGCTTAATACGGAAATGGACTGCGAGTGTGAATGCTAGTAGTTATCCAATAAATTATCATAGACAGTTCGGTCAAGTAAATATGGTTTGACTTTGTACAAAACACATTAAAAACTCTTGATGTAGAAGCAAGAACTAGAGATGGGTCTGAATGTGAAGATTCAGCCTTTTGAGACTCTACTTTGTTTTATAGATGATGTAATGGTGTCACATGATGTGGCAGCCATCAAAGGCTCTTCACATGAAAGATATGACACATAACCAATACCTCGATGAAAAAGTGACCAATACTATATAACAGAGACTGAAACACACAGGGCCTTTCATTATATTGGGAGAATTGTGGGGCTTCGTTAATTATGCAGCAGCTTGTACAGTATGCAACATATACTGAGTGCAGACGCCATAAGAAAGTAGAATATGCTTCATATATGCCATGACATATATGACTCGACTATACTGTGACAATTTGTGTACAATTTGAAATTTCCGTTTTGAATATCGCTTCTATAAACAGATTCAGATTGCAAACTGTCAATTCCTTCAACTATGGCTCGCGAATCATATTGATTTAGACATTAACTAGGATCTGAGACTCCCCAAGGATTTTTAGAGGGTCCTGGGTACTATTAACTCTGTGCCTGACTTCTGTCAAAGAAGGTCTGTGAACTGCCGTGACCAGTCATCTTCTGCTGCAATGCGTATGGTAACCTACTTCGTGTGACTCGTCTCAACTGTGTGTTAAGGTTTCGACTTCCCAATGGGGAGACTTAGACCCCTCCGGTAAACTCAAATAGTCCATTTTTCACATTATTTTTGATATCATTGCTTCACCTGCCTTAACTTCGCCTTAAAGATTAAATTTTCAATTCGTTTTACCACTCCACCTGATCAAAGAGATAGTGGCCGCGCCGCATAGCCTCATCAGTGTGGTTCACGATTGCTGAACGGTACGTTTTTGTACGATTCAGCAGTGCAGCACAGTGTATAACGTGATAGGCCTACTGTCCCAACAAAAAACGAAATGAATAAGTACACAAGTTGTATGAATTTTGAGGCAATAAAATTGAACGAAGTTTAATTGGTCGGGCTCTATTGTCAGGCTTTCCAAGTTGCTTCAAGGCTAGAGTAACACATATGTTGCAGATGGGCATTTGTGTTATCTTTGTGAATTTTAATCCTTTGCTACGCGCACAGACTTGCTCAAGTTCCGGATTTATTCGAAAACCTTATGTATTGAAATTCCAAATCAAAGTAAAAGACGATGCCCTCAGGTCAATTTTTATCCTTCAAATTATCAAAATAACAAGAGCTTAGTGGCAAGAATTTTCTGCTTTTAAAAGTCAAATTCTGCTTTGTTCCTGCTTTTTATGACCCAGATTCCGCTTTATATTCCGCGTTTAAAAATGCCTTGGTTTTGAGCTTATGGCCACACACTGACGTTTACTAAATCCCTGATTCACGATGTACAGTAGGAACTGGTGCATTTCGCACGTGTTCGGTTGCTTCGGGAAAGAATCTACAGTGATGCCACTCGTGCACTGTGCAATCCACACGATGTGATTCGGTTTGTTAGAAATGGACCGTAAACAAATCCAACTTGATAAGTATGGAAAAACGAACAATAGAATGCTCTTGATCTCATGGCAGCCGTTACCTGTGCAGTGCGCAACAAACTTGCGGGCAACAGTTTTCGGCGATAGGTGCAAAATTCGTACATGTAAAATAATGGCGAGAGCCCCCGGGTGTTACGAAGTTCACCATAGCCTACTACTGTACTACAGTACATGGCCAGATGCGATGCTAGTGGCTTGCCACCACGGCACTGCATATTCACAACGGGCAGAGCTTTCGAGATTAGGAAGAAGAAATGAAATCGATGTTTTCGTTGTTGGATATTTTAAAATGAAATTAATGGATGGTGAAAGGATTACAGCAGCAACAGGTGGCTCGCGTAATGCATTTTTGATTTATTGTGATATTTGTGACATTTTTCAAGGAATTATCAAAATTTAAAGGTTTTGTTTTTCTTTTCAAAGCAGAATCATGATTCAGCGGTTTAAACTCAAAATAATACAAAATTCGCGATTTCTCGCGGAATTTCTGCGATTCGGGAGAATTCTTGACAACTACAAATAGTTGATATTAAATCAAGTTATGGTTGGTTGGTGTAGAACTTTGTTGGGGTTCGCTATAACTAGTAAAAAGAGAGAAAATTGATTGTGCAAGTAAGTACCTTAACGTTCATTTCTGGCAGCCCAGAGAAATCCTAACCTTGTGGTATTCAAACTCAAATACAGTCATTATTAAGGGTGGTTTGCTATAGCCTTGCATACTGTAGGGAGTGAACGAGAGTCAAATGTAGGGACTGTGCTAAACCTAAAGAGTGAATGATATAGTTGACAATGATTAATCGATAAGAATATCGAGAGTCCAATTTAATGGAAGCGGATAAAATACAATGTTTTCGCCATTTTGACAAGGTGGGTCAGACCTCTAGACTCTATAAGAAAGAAGAAGCTATCAGGTCAGCATTATTTCTTATGATGATGATTAAAATTGTTAAGGTGCCTGAGGAATTACGAGTCAGCCCTCCCTGTAATACAATTTGACATTTACAATCACCTACCAGAGCAAATAGATACAAGATTGATTAATCGATTACAATAGTATCAGAACTGATTAATCAACTTAATGGTAATCGTGACGCACAGCCCTAGTCTAATGAGTTATCCAGCATTTGTTTTCCCGATGATATTGATCAGGAGAGTGACCTGGTTCAAGGTTGTGGTTCAGATTCTTCAGAGAGGAAAAGCAGTATTTCCTCTCAATTTTTGGGGCAGTGAGTAAAAAAAATTCAATTTTTTTGATTTTGATATTTAGTGAGTGAAACTCTCTCGTGTGCACCTGATTGCCAAGGCTGCAAAAAACCCTCGTTTGATTCCTTGACGAAGTCAGAGGAATCTATTGCAGTTCACGGTCGTGTTGGGTGTTGTCATGATGGTGTGTAGGTGTGTGACGCCCAGCTTTGTAAACACGATAACTTGATCAGGGCTGGTTAGGTCAGGCTCATACTGGTGTGTGTTCCCCATGATGAGTACATGAACCTATTGTTTTTGAGTCAGGGTAAGAGGATCATTTGAGGGCACCAGAGGTCACCGTCTGGACAACTTGGACAAACGATTAAGTCCAGAATGGTTTGGTCTGATCAAGTGTTGATGACATTGGGTGTAACGCTTTCCTATGGGGAGTACCAGGAACCTATTGTTTTGGTTTCAGGTCGGGAGTGAATTTTGATCGAAAATAGAAAATGTGTGACATTTCGATTATTTGGCCAAGTTTGGCTTGGAAAACGATAAAACTGCCCCCCCCCGATGGATGAAGCTCATACTTGGTATGTGTGTTCCCCATATGAGTAAATGAACCCTATTGTTTTGGGGTCAGGTCAGAGAACGTCTGAGGTCACCAGAGGTCAAAGTATGAAAAACACCTGGTAAACACGATAAGTCCAAGAATGGGTTGGTCGGAGCAAGTTAAATTAGGTGTATAGCATTCCTTAGGGAGAGAGTACAGGCAGCCTATTGTTCTTGGTTCAGGCTGGGAGGGAATTTTGGTCGAAATAGAAAAAATTGCCGATAAAAAAATTGATATTTTGGCCATTGGCTTGGTAAACACGATAAACCAACCCCACATGGATGGATTAAGCTCAACTGGTAGTTGTGTTCCCATGATGAGTGTACATGAACCCTATGTTTGGGGTCAGGTCAGAGGTCATCTGAGGTCACAGAGGTCAAAGTCTGAAAACCTTGTAAACACGATAAGCAGAATGGTTGTGGTATGATCAAGTTGAAATTAGAGTGTATAGCTTTCTTATGGGGGTAAAGGAACCTATCGTTTGGTCAGGTAGGGAGGAATTTTGGTCGACGGTCGAAAATGGAAATTTGCCGAAATTGATATTTTGGCCAATTGACTTGTAACACGATAACTCGACCCCCACGGGTTATGGCTGGCAAAGCTGCAGTACTTGGGATGTGTGTTACCTCAATGATGAGTTACATGAAACCCTATGGTTTGGGTAGGTCAGAGGTCATCTTCAGGTCACCAGAGGTCAAAGTCTCGAACCTTTGTAAACACATGATAAGTCCAGAATGGTTGGTCTGATCAAGTGGAAATTAGGTGTAAAGCTTTCTGTAGGGGAGTACAGGAACCTATTGTTTTTGGTCAGTCAGGAGTGAATTTTGATCGAAAATAGAAAATTGTGGAAAAAATGTGATATGTTACCAATTTGGATGTAAAACATGATTTAATTGACCCTACAGGATGGATGAAGCTCATATTGGTAGTTTGTCCACATGAGGAGGTATATGAACCCTATTGTTTTGGGGTCAGGTCAGAGGTCATATGAGGTCACCAGAGGTAAAGTCTGAAAACCTCTAAAACACGAGAAGGCCAGAAAGGTGGGTCTGATCAGGTGAAATTAGGTGTTTGGTAGTTTATTATGGGGAGTACATGAACCCGATTGTTTTGGTAAAGGGTGGGGTGAATGAGGAGAGTCATACTGGTTTGTGTATTCCCCATGATGAGTACATGAACGCTATTGGTTTGGGTTGGTAGTGGTCGGAGGTCCATATAAGGTTACAAGAGTTCGAAGTCTGAAAACCTTGAACTTTCGTGTGTAGCTTTCTTACCAGGGTACAGGAACCCTATTAGTTGGTTGGTAAGATAGGAAATTTGTCATGTATGATGTTTACGGTTGCCTATTTGAGATGGGTTACTATCTCAGGCTGTGTCTGGCTCTGAGTGGACGAAGAGACCAGACACAGTCCAGGATTCACTAAGCCTTTGGCTTCTGGTTGTGAAATCTTGCTCTGAAAGTCAGTGCGTCAAATTAGTTAGTCACTGCGTCAAAAACACGCCATATGGCCCTTATGAGAAACAAAGATGCAAAGTAAGAGAAAGAGATCATCAAAGAAGGAACCCATGGGATAGTAATCCATGTAGAATGATAACAAGGGTTCCTTCATTTCCCCCCTCCCATGCCGCAGAAAACTGCAATTCATTATTTTTGGGTTGGAGTGTGGGGGGGGGGGGGGGGTGCCAAACCCTCCCCTTTCACTACACCAACTGATCTGATCGGAGTTCTATTGAGACATGACATAAGAACTGCTGGCTGAGCAATAGTTATAATCACATTTTTATAAACCTCGAGTCCAACCCACCGGACGCAGCATGCTCTAACTCAGGAATGAAGAATTTTTTAAAATATTTTCTTTCCCCTTGGTAAATCCTTTTAAATTCAATTTTACAGACATCTTGTACGTTCTGAACAATGTCCATTAATGTTTGGTTCTTGTTAGCCTGACAACATATTTCACCAACAGTGGGGGGACTGATGATGCCTGTCACATCGTGCAATTTCTTGGAATTCTCGTCTCCGCAAGACCAATGTCGGACGGGCACATCCATGGAGAGAGGTATCATCTATGTGGCTCATCTCCTCTGCGAAGCCCCCAGCCAGCATAGCTGCATGACTGGGAGGTTACCGGGAGCGAGCCCAGAGGGGGGATCCGGCCGGAGCCTACGCAATGTTCTCGCCAATGCTCATCTCGGCCTTGTTGAGAGGTCCCTCCGGATTAATTAGACCTCTGCGGGATTAATTGGATTCCGCCTAAATCGGACAATGTCGGGACATCAATTATAAATAGGGCCGGTGCTACTGAGTGCCATCGTTAGGTGACAGTATGATAGTGCTGTAGTTAGCTGAAGGCCACAGTTGATATTCAGGTTTCTGACGGTGATGTGTAAATATCGTCATGACCTTTTGTGGCATTGGCATTTTATAAAAGTTTCACCGCCCTGAAGCTTGCAGTAATATAGTCAGGGTGCACTTCATCCACTGTAGTCAGTTTGACCACATCTTGCAGCTTGCGTCAAAAAATTATTTGGCTAATCCAGAATACAAAAATAAGGGGCTAAGTTTAAAGACGTTCAAGGGGGGGCTTCCTGGAGGGTCAGGGACGACATAAATAATAGAGAGAAGAGGTGGAGCATCTCAGATGCGAGCTAAGCAGATCGGGGGGGGGGGGGGGAAGGAAAGGGGTTTGTTGTAGTGATCAGAATTTGACCATGGTTATGAGGGCCTTCTCATGATTACGGCTTTTCAATTGGTTCAATGTTACTACGTTCTTACTGTATCGTGGTGGCAAATGCTTCCTGCGGACGATATCTTGCAAAAACATTCCCTTCACAAGTGATTGACGAGTGAATAGATATCACAAAAGATGTTGTTTTGTCAGAGAAGGAGGAGGTGGCAGCACTGGGGGAAAGAGTATTTCCCCAATTAATTTTCTTTTCCTTCTGTAAAATGCCTATCTTCAATGATGTAGTATACCATCTTTTTTCCGGACAGGCACCGTTACAAGAGAGGAGTCCGGGTGGGGAAGTTACCATAGTGGTTTGGTGCCATAACAACCCCCTGCAAGAGACACTGGGATATGTAGTTTTAGAGTTGTTCATGACAATTACAGTACTAATGATCCTCGCGATAAAACGAAGGGCACTTCTCAGGCCGATTGGCTGTTAAGTTGTCCTCGGAATGTGGTTTTGTTTTTTTGGCCCCATGCTTTTTCACACTAATAGGGGCGGCGCCACAGGGGGGGCAAGGGGGGGCGGTTGCCCCCATATGGGTTTTGGGCGAAAAAATAAAATCGTTTGAACGATGTTTAAAGCACTATTTCGTAGGGGGTGGGTGAGGTGAGGGTTATATATGTTACTACTACGACTATCAAGTTTGTTCGGATTGAAACAAATCTTCGTAGATGAGGGGGGGGGGGGGCACTTCTTCCATCAATCCTAGTGGAAGAAATGTTGTTGTGAATAGTATTTAACTCCTTGTGTAAATTAAAACCCAATTTTTTTCGGCCTCTTCCGCGCCGCGTGCCATGTTTTCTTTTCTTCGTCATTTTCCTTTTTCCGATGATACCCACGCATGCCCATCTAATGTAACCAAAAATCCGTTCGCGGATTCAAACAAGTCCGTCGCAGATGGGGGGCCGCCTTCCCCCAATCAAATCCTATTTATTAGTACATAAAAACCCAAAATTTTCTTCGACGCCGTCACGCGCGCCTGGCTGTGTTTTCTCTTCGTCAATTTCATTTGATTTCGATTATATGCGAGACCATCAATTTCATGTACCAAACATGATTTCGGGATTTGAACGAATCTTATTAGGATTGGGGGGAGAAGGGGGGGGGGGCATGTTTACCAAAAATCCCCAATGAAAAAATGTTTTGGTGATAGTTTTTGTTAACACCCTTTAGGTAATCAAAACCCAACCTTTCGCGCCTCTTTCGCGCGCGTCGTTGTGGTTTCTGCATCAAGTTTCATTTCAATCATTCAATCCGATTAATGCCACACGCCTGGATCCTCACTTGTACCGAAACCAGTTTGTTGCGGAAAAAATTTCCGACAACTCTTCAAAGATGGGGGGGCACGTTCCCCAATCAATCCTTGCAAAAAATGAACCATGTTGTGGTGATAGTTTTTATAACACTTAGGTAAATCAAATACCCAAAAACTTGCACGCGCTTTCGCGCGCGTCGTTGTGTCTTTCTACGTCAATATTTCATTTCAGATCATATCCTATTATATATGATGCCAAGCATGAATCTACTTGTACCGCAATCAAGTTTGTCGAATCCAACAAATACGTCAAAGATGGGGGGGGGGGGGGCACGTTCCCCCATCAAAAATCCTTTGTGAAAAAAATGAAAAATGTTGTGGTGATAGTTTTTAACGACTTAGGTCAATCACAAACCCAAAAAATGTCGCGCTCATTCGCGCGCGCATGGTTGTATTTTCTACATCAATTTTGATTTCATGAATCCGAATGCCATGCATGAATCTACTTCACTTGGTCCGGATTCGAACTAAACGCTCAAGGATTGGGAGGCACTTCCCCCCAATCAAATTCTGGTGAAAAAAAATGTTGTGTGATAGTTTTTAACACTTATGTAGAAAAAAACCCAAAATTTCCTCCTTCGCGCTCCTCTCGCGGTCGCCAGTGTTTTCTTCTTCTTCGTCAATTTCCATTTGACCCGTTTATATGCCACGCATCAATTTCAAAAAAATGTAACACACATGAAGTTTGGTCGGATTTCGAACCATCTTCAAAGATGGGGGGGCACCTTCCCCCACTCAAATCCTGTGAAAAAAATGTAAAATGTTGTAGTGGATAGTTTTTAACACTTATGTAAGTTAATAAACACAATTTAAACGTGCTCTTCGCACGCGTGTCTGTGTTTTTCTTTTCTCCTTCGTCAATTTCATTTGAAACCCCGATTGTATTACACCATATAATTCTAATTGTACCGTTGGGGCTGTCGACTTCAGCGGGAGGCGTTCATAGTATTTGGCTGGGACGCCTACCGCCCACCCCAGTCTGCATATTTTCTCCATCGGTTATTTAGTCCAACACTCGGCAGTACAAGTTTCAAACAATCTTACGTCTTGGCGCATAGGCGCACTGTAACTGAAGGCCTACTTTCACCGATCAATTTTTTTTTTTTTTTTTGGGGGGGGGGTATATGCTCTCAAGTTAACGAAAAAAAAAAGAATCCCCAATTGACTGCTATGCTGTCGTGTTGGTCGTCGGGAACATCCCTCTCAATCATAAAGTAGAAAATTTCAAATAAAATACCCATTATACAAATGACAGGACAAAAAAGAGCACTTGAAGATATTTTCAGTGTCGATGAAACGGCCCAGAGAGGCGTCTCCTGTCATCTGGGAGCTTCCGGCGGCCAAAAATTTTCTGGTAACCATCCATCCACGCCAACCTGTTGTGGCGCTCCTCTTATATCTAATTGACAAGTTCGCCCGCCCCTATTGTAAAACCCTGGGCGCCGCCCCTGACACTAATAGTAACAGTCCTTCATGGAGCCCCGTCGTTGAGGGGTAGATTTGAAAACTGTATCCAGGTCTAAGCTCTGGTAATTTACTGTACACGAATATCCCCTTTATGTACTCCAGGGAATGCCCATTTGCAATTGAAGTGTCATCACCACTGTCATATGAAGGTTACTTACCTAGCAGTACTATTGAGCCAGTAGGCCGGGGGGGGCCTTCACGTATGTACATAGGTCGAAATTGTATTGATTTGTACACCTACCACACTCTACCCCCTGGCTGCGACTTATACTATATTATTTTTCTATTCTCATGTAGGACTCAGATTCGAAAAGTTATAGATGTACTACCTGGATTCCTCTCATGCTCTTTGAACTGTAATAAAGTGTGTTTACCTGTTTTACATATATCTATTATGTATGTACTACTATACAATGTTTCTTGCACCCATGTGGACATGTTTGGACTTTGTGACATTAATAGGCCATTATGTGTCCAATTTCAATATGTATCTCTTCAAGTATACATTTTCTTCTTGACACTCCTGTTTCTTTTGAGGTGCTTTTCTTGAGCTTGTTGCCCGATTTTTTACGTGTAACATCATATTAGTGCATTAAAGAGTTAAACAGTCACATCCAATGGACCAAGCTTCAGACCCCAAAAAGTCATTCTTCGATGGTGTTGATCAACTGGACCCAATGTTTTAAATCCTTTGAGACATTTGGCGATGTGGGGGTCACTGAAGGGGCATAATAGGCAACTGTGTGAAATTGCCTTTTCCGCTCCCAATTCGCATTCTTTTATGCATGTTGAGCCGAACTGCGTATAGTGTTTTTTGGCCTGCTAGAACATCCTTTGGCTATATGAAAATCAAGGTCAAAGGTCATAATAGGGGCACAATAGGCCCTCGCTTGAAACTGCTTGTGGCCCGGTTATCGGGAAACATTGCCACACCTATTGTACTTGTGTCTCGGTACATTTGTGCAGGTTGGGCTAGAGCCCATCGATGCTTTAGTTGACATTTTTATTTTCCCTTATTTTTCCTAGAGGTCTTGCCTTGACCATTTGTTCACGCCTCCAGTCAAGGCGAGACAATAATTCACTCTTTGTTGATGTCTGTCTGTGCTTGTGTTTGTACCTCAATCCGATTCGCTGCGGACGGGTTATGGCATTATGCCTCTCCTAAGGCCCCGAACCCTCGTTGCAAGGCGAGACAATCTGGTCACTCTCTCGTGTGTGACATGTATCTGTCTGTATTGTGTCCCCTGCTTCTCCTGGACGCGATGGCTGTGCATGCCCCCATGTTGAAATTTTGTGTGGAGGTGCTGAGATGCACAATCAAGTGTTTTGTGCACCTCATATGCACACTGTAGCCTTTTGTGATGATGGCTTGTAGATTGTGATAATTGAATTGTTACTATACTGACAACGGTGGTGCCCCCTGGCCCCTGTCATATTTGGCCTTCGAAATATTTTGCTTGAAATACAATTGAGCAATCTTTATCTGTACATGTTGGAGATGTACAGTATAGGAAAATTGCACCAGATTTCTTCCAAGGGCGTTCTAACGTTCCAAAGGGGAAACCTCCTCGCCTTAGACACCCCCCATAGTTATCACCAAATCAAATCAACCCTTCTCATTATGCCCCCTTCTTCCAACCAGTCCCCCCCTGTCGGATGACTAGCAAAATCCCTCCTTTCCCAGGCTTCAGGTGATGATGGTTACAACAAACTAAATTCTGAAAGCAAGCACGGATGGCAAACAGCATAAAACGCAAAACAAAAACAATGTTTCACCTTTTCTGTGGTCCATGCTAGGCCTACGTAGCAAAGAAAGAACACTATTATCTAGCAGGCAAGAGGCCCCTTCTAGTCACATCACCTGAAAAGAGGCATGGGAGGATCACTAATCGAGGCGGCTCGGTTTTTGCTATGCCAATTGTTTTCTTTTTCTCTTTCCATAAATTCATAGAAATGGACAATATTTATTATAATCTGATAGTTTAGAACCATCAAGCAATGAACAGTACGGGGGGGGGGGGGGGGGGGGGGGGGGGGGGGGGGGGGGGGGGGGGGGGGGGGGGTGGGGTACTGTTAATAACAAGTTGAGGGAAGGGTCACTCCCAGGGTGTACGGTTGGGGAGTCTAGTCAGCCAACACACTGGGCTACCCAGCCAGCCTAAACAGTGATGTCCAGGAATGTAGTATAGTCCCATAGTGCTGACTGGGAGGCGATGACTGATAATCTCATGTATCTAGCATTTATCAGATGTCCCAGCATTTGACAAACAGAGGATTCCACGCTGGAGTGCGCCTTCTCACCTATGCTGACAGTTGAAGAAAAGGGCAAAAAACAAAATTGCAGCTGTAGAATCTCATTCGTCAGAATGAATTCCCAGTGTACACTGCGTAGGTTTGGAGAGACAGTTTTCCGGCTGTCATCTTCCTTAGGCCAGTCACCCCTTTTGTCAAGTGTGATTGGAACTGACAAAACTGTTTGAAATAAATTGTGGTGGCCCTAGAGTAGTGTACAGTACCATATTTAGGGCCAGAGGTTTTCCATTTTGTCAAAAATTAGGACACAGAATCAATCAATTCACTCTACAATGAAATTCCAATGGGAGAACTTGAAAACCAGTTACAAAATGGAATTTGCCAATTTAGAAAATGGAAAACGTATGGTAACCCCTCCCCCTCTCTCACCTCTGACCATTCATAAAAATCAGTACAGTACCACATGGCGTATAATACACATCAATAGCATCCCATGTTGCATGGCCTGATAATACACTCATAATAGCAATAACCTGTGCTGGGCCTTAATACACTCGTCAATAGCAATACCCTGTGCATGGGCATTATAATACACTATCAAGAGCACTACCCTGTGCATGGGCCTCGATAATACGCTCATCAATAGCAATATACCCTGTGCATGGGCCTTTTAATACACTCCATCCAAAGCAATCCCTGTGCATGGCCTTATAATACACTCATCGACTAGCAATACCCTGTGCATGGCATTATAATACACTCATCCATAGTGCATACCACTGTGCATGGGACTTAATATAATACATCATCAATAGGCAATTACCATGTACATGGCCTCTTTATTAATACACTCATAATGGCCAATACCCCTGTGATGGGCCTGAGTAATACACTCATCAATAGGCAATACCTGTGCATGGGCCTTATAGTACACTTCGTCAATAGCAATACCCTGTACTTGGGCCTTATAATACACCTGTCAATAGCAATACCCTGTGAATGGGCCTTATAATATAATACAGCTCTTCAATAGCAATACCCTGTACATGGGCATTATTATACACTAATAAATAGCAATACCCTGTGCATGGGCCTTATAATAACAAGAAAAACTCATAATAGCAGTACCGTGCAGGGCCTTATAATACACTAATCAATAGCAATACCCTGTGCCTGGGCCCCGTATAATATAATCATCAATAGCAATACCCTGTGGAATGGGCATTATAATACACTCTTCAATAGAAATAACCCTGTACATGGGCCTTATAATACACTCATCAATAGCAATTACCTGTGCATGGCCTTGTTAATATACTCATCAATCGCAATACCCTGTGCATGGGCCGTTTCTATAATTACCCTTATAATAGCAATTACCCTGTGCATGGGCCTTATTAATACCACCGTTCAATAGCAATACCCTGAGGCATGGGGCCAATACGTTCAACTCATCAATAGAAATACCCTGTACATGGGCCTGATAAACCACTCATCAATAGCACTACCCTGTGCATGGGCCTTAAGATAATACCATCAGCAATAGCAAGACCCTGTACATGGCCTTATAATACATCATCAATAGCACTACCCTGTGCCTGGGCTTTGAATACTCATCAATAGAAATCCCTGTGCATGGGCCTTATAATATACTCATCAATAGCAATACCATGTGCATGGGCTATATATAATCCTTCAATAGCACTACCTGTCATGGGCCTCTAATAACACTCTTCAATAGCAATACCCTGTACTTGGGCCTTATAATACACCTGTCAATAGCAATACCCTGTGCATGGGCATTATAATACACTCATCAATAGAATACCTGTGCATGGGCCTTATGAATACCACTCTATCAATAGCAATACCCTGTGCATGGGCCTTTTAATACACCCGTCAATAGCAATACCCTGTGCATGGACCTTATAATATACTCATCAAAAGCAATTTACCTGTGCATGGGCCTTATAATACACTAATCAATAGCAATACCTTTGCATGGGCCTTATAATAAACTCGTCAATAGCAATACCCTGTGCATGGGCATTATAATACACTCGTAATAGCAAACCTGTACCTGGGCCTGATAATACACTCTTCAATAGCAATACCCTGTACTTGGGCCTTATAATACACCTGTCAATAGCAATACCCTGTACATGCGTCTTATAATACACGCGTCAATAGCAATACCCTGTGCATGCGGCTGATAATATACTCATCATAGCAATACCCTGTGCAGGGGCCTTATAATACTCGTCAATAGCAATACCCTGGCATGGGCCGTATAAGAATCATCATAGCAATACCCTGATACATGGGACTTTAATACACTCATCAAGTAGCAAACACTGTGCATGGGCCTTATAATAAACTCGTCAATAGCAATACTCTGTGCATGGGCTTATAATACATCATCAATAGAATTACCCTGTGCATGGGCCTTATAATAAACCTTTGTAATTAGCCATACCCTGTTGCATGGGGCCTTATAATCACGCGTCATGCACTACCCTGGACATGGGCCTTATAATACACTCATCAATAGCAATACCCTGTGCATGGGCATTATAATACATATCAATAGCAATACTCTGTGCATGGGCCTTATAATATAATCATCAATAGCAATACCTGGCAGGGCCTTATAATACAACAGTTCAATAGCAATTACCATGTGCATGGGCCTTTAATATACTCATCAATAGCAATACCCTGTGCAGGGGCCTTATAATAAACTCATCAATAGCAATACTCTGTGCATGTGCCTTATTTAATACACTCATCAATAGCAATTACCTGTGCATGGGCCTTAGAATACACTCGTCCATTAGCAATGCCCCTGGGCATGGGCCTTATATACACTCATCAGTAGAGCAATACCTGTGCATGAGGCCTTATTAATATACTCGTCTTCAATAGCAATACCATGTGCATGGGGCCTTAGTACACTCATCATTAGCAATACACTGTGCAGGGGCCTTATAATTACACTCATCACTAGCAATACCCTGTGCATGGACCTTATAATATACTCATCAATAGGCAATACATGTGCCTTGGGCCTTATATATACTCATCAATAGAAATACCCTGTGCATGGGCATTATAATACACTCTCAATATCACTACTACCCTGTGCATGGGCCTTATAATACACTCATCCATAGCAATACCCTGTGCATGGGCATTATAACACTCATCAATGCAATAACCCTGCTATGGGCCTTATAATAACTCATCAAGAGCATACCCTGTCATGGGCCTTTAATAAACTCATCAATAGCAATAACCTGTGCATGGGCCTTTAATATAATACACTCCCTCAATAGCAATAACCCTTACATGGCCTTATTATACCCTCATCCATGGCAATACCGCTGTGCATGTGCCTTATAATACACTCATCATAGCAATACTCCTGTGGCATGGCCTTATAGAGTACACTACACTCGTCAATCGCAATACCCGTACATAGTCCTTATAATACATAAATAAACTCATCAATAGCAATACTCTGTGCATGTGCCCTTTAATATAATACCTCATCAATGCATACCCTGTAATTGGGCCTTATTATACACTCACCTCATCAATAGGCAATATAAAACCCTGTGCATGGGCCTTATAATACCTCATCAATCGCAATTACCCTGTGCATGGGCCTTATATTACACTCACAATAGCAATACCCTGTGCATGGCCGTAAGAATAAACTCATCAATAGCAATAACCTGTGCATGGGCCTTATATACACTCTTCAATAGCAATACCCTGTACATGGGCATTATATACACTCTTCAATAGCAATACCCTGTTCATGGGCCTTAGTCATATATCTCAATATCATAACCCTGTGCATGGGCCTATAATACACTTCTTCAAGTAGCAATACCCTGTTGCATGGGCCTTATAATAACACTCGCAATAGCAATATACCCTGATGCAATGGGCCTCATAGTAAGCTCGTCAATGGCATACCCCTGTACATGGGCCTTATAATACACTCATCATAGCAATACCCTGGCATGGGCCTTTAATATAATCACTCATCAATAGCAATACCCTGGTACATGCGCCTTATCATACACTCATCATAGCAATACCCTTGCATGGGCTTATATTACTCACAATAGTCATACCCTGTGATGGTCTTATAATATACTAGCATCAATACAATCCCTGTGCATGGGCCTTATAATATACTCATCAATAGGCAATAAGCAATACCCTGTACTGCCTTATAATAACACTCATCAAAGCAATACCCTGTGCATGGCCTTATAATACCTCATCAATATCCATAATACCCTGTGCAATGGGCCTTATAATAAACTCATCAATAGCAATAACCTGTGCATGGGCCTAGAATACACTCATCATGGCAATACCCTGTTTGCATGGCCTTATAATACACCCGATCAATAGCAATACTCTTTGCATGGGCCTTATAATTCCTCATCAAAATCATAACCCTGTGCATGGGCCTTATAATACACTCATCAATAGCAATTCTCCCTGTGCACTGGGCCTTACTAAAATACACTCGTCAATAGCCATAACCCTGTGGCAGGGCCTTATAACACTCGTCAATAGCAATACCCTGTACATGGGCATTATAATACACTCTTCAATAGCAATACCCTGTGCATGGGCATTATAATACTCGTCAATATCATACCCTGTACACATGCGCCTTATATACCTCATCAATACATACTCCTGTATTGCCTTATCATATACTCATCAATATCATACCCTGGCAAGTGCCTTATATCTACTCGTCATTAGATAACCCTGGTGCATGGGCCTTATAATAACTCATAATAGCAATACCTTTACCTTGGGCCTTATATACACTCATCAATAGCAATAAAACCCTGGCGGCCTTATAATACCTCATCAATAGCAATACTTCTGTGCATGGGCCTTATACTCCACTCATCAATAGCATACCCTGTGCATGGGCTTATAAATACACCGGTCAATAGCAATCCCTGTGCATGGGCCTTATATAACACGCGTCATAGCATACCCGTATCATGTGCCTTATATACACTCACAATAGCATACACCCCTTGTGCATGGGCCTTATAATACACTCATCATAGCATCCTCCTGTGGCATGGGCCTTATAATATTCACTCATCAATCGCACATAGCCCTGTGCATGGGCCTTATAATACACCCGTCCATAGTAACACAATACCCTGTGCCTGGGCCTTATAATATACCTCATCACATAGCATCCCCCCTGTCATGGGCCTTATCATACACTCATCAATAGCAATCCCTGTGCATGGGCTTATAATACACTCATCAATAGCAATCCCTTTGCAATGGGCTTATAATACACTCGTCATAGCCATGCCCTGTGCTGGGCCCTTATAATACACCATCAGTAGCAATACCCTGTTGCATGGGCGTATAATATACTCGTCAATAGCAATACCCTGTGCATGGGCATTATAATACACTCATCATAGCATACCCTTGCATTGGCCTTATAATTATAATAAACTCGTCAATAGCAATACACTGTGCATGTGGTCCTTATAATATTCGTCAATAGCAATACCCTGGCTTGGGCCTTATATATACTCATCAATAGCACTACCTGTGCATGGGCCTTATAATATACTACTGTCAATAGCAATACCCTGTGCATGGGCCTTATAAATATACACTCATCAATAGCCATACCCTGTGCATGGTCGTCAGATGTGGTCTTTGTCTTCTCATTTCAAAGTGACTCCCACATTGCATCTCTCCTCTCCTGGATGTTCAGTGTCACAGAGCTTGATCTGGGGTGCGTCATTTCACTCAAATTACCTAGGAGCATTAGGAAGGTGACCTACCAGTTGGCTCAATTTCAAGGAATGTAGGTCGTTAAAGTGATGAGGGGTGCGTCAATGTACAGAAATTATATGATTGGACTTTGACCATGACTCAACCTGGTCCTGTGTCAACTCAAAGGTTTCTCCACTCTGTGGTACACAAACCACTAGTGGTACATTTGACCATCATTGGTACCGTTGTGGTATCCAGAATGTTCCAATTGGTTCGTAATTCTCCCGCATGGCAACCCTCAAGTGGCTGTAAACTGACAGCTAGGCTTAGGCAAGTGCATTCTATTCAATCTATCATTCCAAACCTAGATTTTTCCATTTTATGATTTTGGTGACTATAAAACAGATACAATACCATATGTTGCCTGGGTGGTACTTATACCGACAGGCTGGCTCCTGAAATGTATTTTGGGAGGCAGGCCAAACAAATCTCCACCTCTAAACCTGTCCCCTTTTTTTCTAAAGCCAGTGATTAAAGGTCTTGCCCTAGTTTAGGAGTAATTTCCGACGACTCCCCCCGTCAGACTAGGATTCCATAATATTCTGCAGATCTCGATAACTCTCATATCTTGCGGCGATCGCTAAAAAACCCCTTCGGAATTCAGGGGTGCACGGGTAAGTTATTCTTCCCTTAAAAGCGTTTAATTCTCCGCTATTCTCCGCCGTGTGACGTTGGTGTCCGGATATTAGCAGCCTAATGAAGGCTCAGTTTATCCAGCGTTAAGAAGGGATACACAGTGCGTGAGGTCACGGGTAATTGCATTTATAAACTCCTCTTTTAGTGCTCTCTTCATCTCTGCGCTGGCCGTGCGACAGATAATTTATGCGAAGGATGGTCTTTTAGTAATGGCTGTTGAAGGGGTTTTTTTTACAAACATAGAATCATGCCATTATATAGCTGTGTATATGTTAACTTTAGGACCGTAGCACATTAAAACCAGTTATAATCATACATGATGGCGCTGGCTACAGGTTCAAGGAACCTGGTGCTCTCTCTCACTTAAACTGGTGTGGGGGGGGGGATACAGTAACGCAGGCGCTGTATTCAAGCTGGCAAATTTTGTCTCAAAACCGTACCTCTTGCTGAAAATCGACATTATCAGTTTCATTTCTCTACTATGCCCTAAATTAATTACTAGAAAATGGAAGTTCACCTGAATTTATCTCCTGTAATGTCCTTGAAGTCAATTGCTGAGAAAAAGTAATTAATACATTTATTTGATTCTTGACATCAGTCAAGGATTTTTTGCTGTCATGTCGTGTGTGTGTTGTGTACTGTGTATGTGGTGGAATGTGACGCCCTGCTTGTGGATCATGATAATTCAACCCCACCTGATGGCTGAAGCTCATACACGGTCTATCCCCAACAAGTCCCCACTACTCAAGATGCTTGTCTTCAGGAGCCGAAATTGGTATGCTTTTCCATTGGAAGATTACATGAACCCTATGCTTTTTATGTGAATGGGTATGGCCGCGAAGAAAAGGGAATAATCTTATCAGAATGAATATATATTTCTGCTGTTTCAAATATATGCGATGGAAGAAATTCACCCTAAGTCCAAGAATATTCATTTTCCAAATCAGATATTTTTTCTGATTGTTGAAATATTTTCAGCAATGGACAATACGGTTCCCAAACACGTCCAACAATATTTTCGGAAGCACATATAAAATATTTCGAAGCACATCATCTGTTTCTATGGAGAAATTATTCAATAAAGAAATAAGTTTCCCAATGATAAAGTATATGTAGATATTAGTTCAGTTGAACACATAATTGTTTACAACACTATATGTTTTGTTGGCAATGAATTTTATTTGCTCTTCACAATTATATTAGCACGTGAGAAATATATATAGTAACGCAGTCTTTGCCTCCTTATATTATGTTTTGCAACAAAATAGATGTTGGCAACGGACATTTGTTTGGGGCCTCTACTACCTAATAACCTTATCAACGAAAGATATATATTATCAACGTAGTCCTTAGTTCAGTCGTTTCATCAATCACAGTGATTCATCAATCGTTTCCACTGGGGCATAATCATCACCCATGCTGCCATGCACCACGTGTATGCGAAACTACCACCAGTCCTTCAACTTGAAGTAATGTTGGGTTTTTGGGGGGGTGACCGGGCTCTGGGAGCTTCTGTGAGCAAAATGTACCCCTCGATTTCTACCAACATGCTCATCATATGATGAACCACATAAAAAAATATCCCCTTTGGGTATGCTATTGCGCTCCAATCTATCTTCCTATAATCAACCCTTGAAATCGGTATTGATGTAGTAACGGAACGTGGAAAGCCGCATTTGCAGGTTGACGGAATCCCCGCGGTACCCTCATACGTCCAGTAATTCACGTGCATTCCAGCTCACTCACTCTGACAAATTAGAAGCAACGGCTTCCACAAGGCTACGTGATAATACCTATTTTGGTCGTTCAAACATATTTTGGACACAAATGTAGTTTTCTGTTTCCAACAATAATTTAGCCAAATATATTTTTTGGTTTTTAACCTTTTTTTTCTATATCACAATATTCATGCGGGAAAAGTTTCTTCTTGTCATGGACAATATCTGCAATGGAAATATCTTTTTGGTTACAAACACACTTTGTTATAACATATAATTATTTTCCTTGCCCATATATATTCGCTGGAAACAGCATAACCTCCTTGCCAACTATTTTTTTTCCTAGGATCATATATTTTTTAGCAACAAATTTTCCGTTGCTAACATAGATTTTAGTTCAAAAAATTAGTTGTTGCAAATGAAATATATCTACATATATTTTTTCATTCGGAAACGTATTTCTTTACGCAACAATTGTGCCATCGGAACATCTTTTGTGCTTCCGAAATAATTTTTTGAGCGGGACAATATTTTCATGTGAACAAATATTTCCAACAATCAAAAAATATTCTTGATTGGCATATATGTTTAATAATAGATAATAATATTTATTTCTGATAATATATTCCCTTGTCTCGCGCATATTGGGTGTATTTTTGGTGGAAATCGAGAGGATTGCGAGAGAGAAAGAAACTGATTTTTTTAGCAACATTCTGCTTTTTATCAAGTTAACTCGACACACCTAATGAATCAAAGCGAGACTGATATGAGGCTGAGTAAGAGAGCTATGTCTGGGTCGGGATCGAACCAAGGGAAGTGCTCCCTCATGAATGCCTCACCCTCCCTAATGGCAAAAAAGTACAATTTATGGGCCCGCCTAGAAACTGCTGCTGTAAAATTTACTAAATAACAGCTTGCCAAAACACCTTCTTACTGAACTGCAAAAACTTTGTTTTTGATTGAAAAAATGATTGATTACTTGGTCATAGGGGGGGTGGTTTTGCCCCACCAAAACACGCCCCCCCCCTTCTTGCGTACGCCAATGCCTTTGATTCCTGCCAGGTATACTAGTCATACCAAGAACAAACTGTCAGCTCTGGAAAGAAATTGCACTATAGTGATTGGATGGGAATAGAAGCAATTCTGGCATTTCACACACAAACCGCTATAGCTATGTATTGGGAATGCTATGAGGGATGTTGTCGACTGCAGTGTCAACACAAAAAATGGGCAATTTGGAGGCATTCTTGTGGGGAATCCTGTCAATCTGGTAGGAAGGGCAATAATATTTAGTGTATGACCCACCAACAATCTCATTGGTCTCCATGACACCAGAGAGCCCTTAGATGTTGTATCTGCGAATGTTCAGTTCAACCGGGAATTGGAAACTGGAAAAAATGCTCAAATTGTTTTCGACGGGGTGGGTCGGGGGTTGAGTGGGTGGCCCCAGCAGAGGGGGTGTAGGGGCATGTATGTGACCAGGAAGGGAAATCATGGTACGTAATCTTGCTGAGGAATGTTCTCTCCCAGGAAATATGCAGGGCATTCTTCCACAGCCTGAAACACAGCAGGGCAAGAACTGAAACACATTAACCCCTGTCTGGAACACGCCGATCAAGCCTCAGCGGAACTTTTGTTACTTTAAGTACTTGGTTGTTCAGTCTGTTAGGGTCCCTTCTTATTGGATCGCCAGGCACCCACTAGCAATCACCGTTCAAACTTAGCATTCGGTATTTATAGTTATGCCTATTAAAACACTCATTTTATAGCTTGCGGAATATTGGTGAATGCTACATACATACACTTCTTCACGTACAGTGACCTAATTCACCCCATATTTTGCAAAGATTCTACTGAATTTTTCAAGTCCAATGTTCGATTGTGAAGAGACCCATTCATGAATTTCACCTCCTGCCTGATATCCAATCATACCCAGCCCAATTTTCTCGGGTTCTGGGTGGAGGAACCGCATTCGGGCACCATCATCTGTCAGTGTAGGACAAATGGACCCGTTTTTGAATTCACGCTGGTGACTGTTGGCCCTGCAGGACTCCAGGAGGTTTTGCACCACCCGGCGTCACACATACGTCTCGGAAAAATAACAAAAATATATACCCGTCCCAATGTCTGGAATATGGGGAATATTTACGCAACTCATGGACAAAAGGGGTGGAATCGGCCGTATGGAAATGACGATGTTGCAAGTTGAGCGGAGCCCCTGGTATCGTCCCATTGAAACAAATTTGTAGTGATTTGTGAAGTATGTCGAAACAGTGTGGTTCTCAGTCTCAGTTACCTAGTGTAGTGTCTAGGCTTTTGATGACGGGAATTAATATTGATTTCAGAATGAAAGCAAGAAGTGTAATGGTGGTGCTATGACTGCCGTTTCTTGGGGAAATTAAAATAATTGGGTCTAGTCAACTTCAGTTTGTCTGGCAGTCAATGTTTACTCTTCGATTTTTGGGGAACCCAAGACAATATGACAAGGCAATCAATATCATTGGGTGGTTTGTAACATTCAGTGGGCTACTGGGTTGCTGTACAGGTATCAGAGTTGTGTGTACATGATTTTCAAATAGTGTGTAATTCATATGATGAAAGTCAGCAATTGCTCTAGAATTTTTGAGGTCATGGATGAATATTTGTATAACATTAGAAGCAACTATGAACTTTTCCGTTGAGTCATTCCAAGCTTTACATCTCCTCCTCCCCCATATACCGTATTACATCTCCTCCCCCATATACGTATTCACTTCGATGACGCTCCCCCATATACCGTATCACTTCGATGAGCGCTCCCCCTATATACCGTATTCACTTCGATGAGCGCTCCCCCATATACCGTATTCCACTTCGATGAGCGCTCCCCCATATACGTATTCACTTCGATGAGCACTCCCTCATATACCGTATTCACTTCGATGAGCGCTCCCCCATATACCGTATTCCACTTCGATGAGCGCTCCCCCATATACCGTATTCACTTCGATGAGCACTCCCTCATATACCGTATTCACTTCGATGAGCGCTCCCCCATATACCGTATTCACTTCAATGAGCGCCTTCTTCTGTGAGCGCTCTTCTTCTGTGAGCGCTCAGCCAAATTTTGTGCAGTGCAGGTCGCTACCCATCTAGTCAAGTGAGTTAGGCCTGGGATATGCAAGGATATAAAGTACGAGTGGAGTTAGGCTACAGTATGCCATAAATTTTGGGGCTTGAATTAGGTAACGCATCATAAGAGTTGATTCCTAGCCCTCCATTCTCGCGAAAAATATCCAAAACGAAAATACTCTCGTAAGCGCTCTGTTGCAATCACCAATCACCCACCCCCAAAAGGGGTGTTTTGCTTACATAACACGGTTATTATTTGGATCTTCTAGAAAGCCGAGCATAGGACACATACAAGGCCGGGCAAGGATGCAAACCTGGATGCAACAATTTTCTGCTAAATCTACATTAGGTACGTAGAATATAGGTCTCGTGCCTTTTCTTTGGTGGTATCTCAATATTGTATTGTGTTGAGGTGGGGGTAACCACATGCACAAGTCAGTGCAAAACTGGTACTCTGGATTTATCACCGGAGGTCATTTATTTGCGATACCACTGTTATCAAGGTTTACTGTGTAGAATGACTGTAGAATTATAGACAGCCTTTGTATTGCCCCCCCCCCCCCTTCTGGCATGGATTTCTTCAGGATAGTTGGAGTCACTCCAGAAGTATTAACATGCCGAACCCCAAAATTTGGGGTGTGTGATTTCCTTCACCTGTGATAACTTGGAAAAATTCTTACTATTGGGCTTTGATGGTCAGATGAACAATTGCACAGGCTCCTCACAATTCTTGGCCTCTCGACCAACCATCACACAGTGTGAACACATAAATAAAAATACTGCCATATATGTGTTACAATCTGTGCACGAATGAATAAATTTTAGGGTTCAATTCAAACTGCTCCAAGAAGTGGTCATGAACGAGACAAACGCGTCAACTACCCGGGACTCCTAGCCTCACCCTGCTGAAGTTTGACATGCACATACACACCACAACAACACTGACAACACCACGTCCCTCTAGTACCACATTAGCATAATTTCAGTCAAGCATCACGTCATTCTATCAGGAAGCTGTAACTCGAGCAGAAGTGTATCAATTGACGGTATGCCTAATTTCTCCTGAAAAAAAAAAAAACCCTTCACAGATATCGTGACTGAGTATTCTAGATTTATCCATCGACAATCAACAGGATGTTGTTTGCGAGCCGATTAGGGAAGTGCCCGAAGCTGCACAGCACCGGTTGTATTTTCTCTTTCGTTCTTGTATGGAAAACGACAAGGATGCCATTCCAGCCAGGTGGTTCCGTTGCTAGTCAGTCAAAACAATACGAAGCTAGCAAATCCTACCCGCCTAGCGGCCGACAAACTTCCAAAGTTTAGTTTTGTGCGATGCCAATAAACCCACCCACAATAACCCACCCCTGCTTGCTTGGAACATTGAAACTTTGTCCTGCGACTGACCCACTCAAATAGAGTCGTTGACTCGCCGGTTGTGAATGAGGATGGACTTGAGCCACATCAAACACCCCATACATGTAAAATGTGGGCTGTATAAAGTTGATATTTAGGGACCACAAGTTTGGGTTTGTGCCGGACAGAGGGGCGACAAATGACCCCATTTCATGGCATGGATCATTGTACGCCTGGGGCACTGTGTGGAGGGGGCGGTGTGCACCAGTTGTACCGGTACCAGGATTGGTCTCCCTGCTCGACCCCACACACAAAGGTAACAATTGACTGACACAATCTCCCAGGTTTGTCTTGGTTTTGTCATGCAAGTGGGTCGTGCATAGTCATCTGGAGCTATAAATACAGTGTATATAATGATTACGTGTGACCAGTCAGGCCACCATATCACTTGCTGTGTGGTTTGTGCAGCTTTTTCCTCCAGTAGACTAAATATAAATGTTTTTCCCTGGTTTGTTTTTCTCTCTCTTGCAGAATTTTGTCACCCCGGACGGCTGTGGACCCGTGCTGTTTTCTTGAGGAGCTCAGTTGGGACGCTGACCACAATACCCATTTGTGGTATCAGCTAGATGGCTTGCCTAGGCAACGCTATCCCAACGGGATTCATACTACAGAAGGACACACCATGAGACCTAAACAAGTCAAGTGCTTATGAAGAGGGATAGACCAGGTTGGTGGCATGTATCATAGCAGTCGATTAGGAGAGTATGTAGGGTGGTAATCGAACAATTTTTCGTACAATACTATTTCAAAATGCGTGCCTATTGAAAGAGGGCATCATTGTTTTACAACACCTGAGAGATAATGGACGGTGAGGTTTGCCTGTGGAAGAATGCTCGAGAAGCAGCAAATCGTTTGTTAACCAACACATAATGAAAACAAGTGTACTTCCAGAACCATACTTTTCCCAAATTCTGATTTGCAAATTGGGTTCTTGTGTTATTCACATTTTGATTCAGGCAATATAGTGTTGCCAACACCTCAGCCATGAGGCCCAAGTAAAAAAAACATTTTCTGTTGTCCCGCTACAAGGCTTTTCACCAGTCAATGGACTTTTTTTTCCCCGATCAAGGATGTCTCGTCCGGAAAATATCAAAATGCTTATTGGTGTTTCTATAATGAACCTTGGGGCATTGATACAAGATACAAGAAGTTGCTATGCAACCATTCTTTTGATGTTTATTGAAAGAAGTTGCTATGCTGCCAAAAAGGTCCTTCCGGCGTTCCGGGTTCATTTCCCTCCTCCTTCCCCCCCCCCCCCACCCCTGCAAAGTTAGGACAAAAAATCTGATTTTGTTTTACTTGGCCTAATGGCGCTCCGTTTGCCATGAGAGAACAGCAGAAATATGGTTAACGACATATCAGGATTTATGCATGGAATACCATATGACCATATACCGTATTGGTACTGAATGGCGCTGAGGCGGTTTTTCGTGGTGACATCATGCAAGAGGACACCGGCACTGTCCCCAGTGCTACCAGAGGGACAGTGTCCCTTAAGCACAGCGAGCTGTTCACACTATAGAGTACCGAAGTGTGACGTCATTGCCGTGCCTAGCCGGTGGCTCTAAACAAAGAATTCGCGCAAATAGTACACGTAGTATCAACGTGCAACAGCTAATTCGCTCTCGATACCAGTTGGGGCAGGTTTCGTCCCCTGATTGCAAACAATCAGTCGGAAAAAAACGATTGCATTTTTTGATAAAATTCCGACGGGATGAGAAGGAGCAAATAGGAATAAATACGTTGATCACGTAGTGACCTCTTTGTACTTGAAATTCAGTGATTCGTTGAGCCATCGAATAGCATATACTGAGGGGTATAGGGCTAAGTGTAATTTATTGGGATTTACCATCGTAACACGCAGACATGGCGTGTTCAGTCCCCTTAATTGGGCGTAAAAGTGTAGCAGACGGCGCAGCCTCAGGGAAAGTGGGGGCAGGGGCAGCGAAAAGTAAGGCGGAGGTGGGCGATTGGGACCTCATCACCCTTGCTCTATTAAAAAGTTATCCGTCCTCGGAAAAACGTTATTGTTTTTAGACCATTTTAGAGTTTCCTCTCATTTTGTGTCTCTTAGAAGTGTTGAGGGGGGAGGGGTCTTCACCATACTCCCACTAGTGCCACCAACTGATCATAGTGGGCCCAGACATTACAATTCTTAAATTCGACGTTTGCATGAAAACATTAATGCTGGTGACTGATTTTTTTTTTCCACCACGGGACGAATTAATGGTTCCTTTTCAAGCGCTACTTTTTTCTGCGGCTCCCGGAGGCTGTGACTCCAGCCGACCCTTCGCTATGTCATGAAAAAGGGGGGTTATCTCTCTGACCAATGATTGCCATTGCAATTGGTGTCAGCTTGTTACTTGCATTCCTGCGAACCAAATAATCCCATTTGTATGTCATGGCTAGCAAAGACTAAGTGGGTTATAGTCATCTGCAACAGATAGGGCTCCTAGTCCCTACTGTCACAACATTTTTTTTTCACATAGTATCCAACATTCAGTCTATCGCACACAGTCACATCTGTAGAAGTGATACCATTATCTCATCAAAGTAACCCTGGAAAAGAGGAATGTACCAGTGGATAATTACTGAAGTGCTGTTTCATCAGCAGTAAGTCTGTTAGAAAATTTGAGGATTTTTAAAAATTTATCTCCAATGTTGTTTTTTTCTTATCTGTTGCATTGGGACTTTGAAAGAACCAAACTCCAGGATAACAACTTCACTGTGTCAGTATTCCTAACTTGCGTATTGAGTTACAGACTGTAGAAAAGTTCACTTTGCATTCCCAGCCTGTAAGCCCTGCCACTCTCAATTGGCCTTGATAATGAGGGCTCTCTAGATGTTTTATAAATGCCCACAGAGGTCCTAGCAGGAGTTCTTCCATATATAGCTAGATCATGTCACTGGTGACTGAGTCATTGGCATCTTCTGTCCAACAGATGAGTGTTATGAGATGCTTAGACTTTAGTACTTTAGAGATATCAAGTGGGAGGTTTCCCATGTTCAAATATGTTCTACTGACCAGGGTAATTGGCACCAGATTCTAAAATCTAGGAGGAAATGCCCCCTTCGTGAATGATTTTGTGAGCCGGATATAATTGAAAATGCAGGAAGATCGAGGGACTTTCAATCAGTCACAAAAAAAAGTTCAGAAGTTCTGGGAGGGAATGCTCCCTCTATATATGTTTATTCATTTGGGAGGGAATTGTCTTAGGACAGATATCTATGCTCACCCACATGCCAGCACTGCTGGTAAACATGCCCTGTTAATTCTGTGAAGAATATTCTAGAGAGACTAGGAGACCGTAGGATGCCCTCATAGAATGGGGAGGACTGCTGAAAGTAGGAGTGGAATGTCATCATCTTGCAAAGAATTTTAAATCCCCCCACCTACCGTCCCATGTAGGCCAGATCGGTTACTTCAAGTGTCATGGAAGACGCGCCATACCAAGTGGTGGGGCCTGGGTGTCTCCCAGGTCCCCCAAAAAGTGTGAGTATTGAACTTAGCCACCTTTTGTCCATTGGTTATACTTGCGAGCAGAGGATCAAACCCATTCAAGGCCCAGAAGATACAGACCTGGATACTGTGCACATATTGTCAGACTCGAAATCCCTCACAGTGGAGACCGAATAAGGCAAGCTCTTTGCGTCTCTGTATGTGAGGGTAGGGTATACACGCAGAGAGCAACTTGTAAATTGCCTAACATCGTAGAAAGCGGGGAAGTGAGGACAGAGTGCAAAAGATAGTAGTGGAAAATAGGGTGGGGGGTCAGTGGGCTTACTCCTGGGGGGGAGGTGCATTTCGGCAATCGTTTCCCCTAGGAATCCTGGATTGCGAAGATTGAAGTGCATCTGTGAAGCCAATGGTTCACGACATAGCTGTATCCTGGGTCTGTTTACAATCTTTGCATTGTATAATAGCTTAATAAGCCTATTAAGTAATCGCGCTGACGTTTAGGCTACAGTATCATAACCACAACAACAAAAGCAGTTACATCTCATTACATTAGTCTAAGTTAGGCCTAGGCCCTTAGTTAGCTAGGCTTGAGCAATAAACACGGGCAACTTGATTAATTCTTTTCCTCATGCTTTAAGGAACTTTCCTCTCCCAGGACCCCTCGGGACGTACTTCAGTGATTGTAATGATCGGATTTGTATTGGTTCCGCCCTCTCCAATGATTGGGCTCATACGCGAAGGGGAAAAAAAGGCCTGTGCCCGGCGAAAGCGAAATACCAGCGTATACGGGACAGGTGCTAGTTCTTGCACGGGCACCAGTACCAGTTTCGCGATAATAGTTTGGAGCGGTTTGCTAAACGTTGATAGCCTGTGATGAAGTTAGTCACTTCGGCTATACTCTATATGAATCTAAGAACAAGACTGTAACCTTATTGAGTGTGCATGCTTATTCGAAACAGATAGGGCTGTGACAGATTCTCCTCATAGCTCTTTCAATACACCTATTTTTAAACTTCAAAACTCTTTCGAACGTGACCAATTCCAACCATTTTTTTTGGATGTTATTGAGATAAGTATGGGGTTTAAGTCTGAAAGTTTTGTGTGGGGGTGTAGTTTTTGTTAGGAGAGTTTTCATTAGATGTTTGCAACACACCGTTCATTGAATGTCATACAGCCATGCACCATCGGACCTTGACACATAGAATTATGATCCCATTAACTGTAACTGTAGCCATTGCATGCAATGGATCATTACTGGATTCCAAGGAAAATGACTATTGTGAAGGTTTGGGGTTGTGTGATTAACAAATTTCAGGATCGTACTTCGTACTTAGATATGCCGACAGGGAATACTCACTGGGGGCAGTAGGGCAGGTTTGTTTTCAGCGTGTAGAAATAACACCACCTCTAGTACGAGGTTGGTGAGCCAACCACCCCACTCTTGAGGGGGCGGGCCTTGATTCCATGTATCTGGCGAAAGGATTTGGACCCCATTATTGTTGAAGTGATGAACCTATTTGGACACCCTAGACATTTTAGAGGCTTAGATTGAGTAAGTATATGATCAGACAGCCATACAAGTAGTAGACTGATACAGTGCCATAGCTACCAACAGGCACGTATACAGGCTAATAATTGTTTTCCATATAGGCAAGAGAGGCATCACATTTCAGAGTACGGAAATTTCATATCAATTGGGTTATGAGCCGCAGTGAGTGGTATTGGACAGCTGCTAAATGTGAACAACTACCTGTGGGTGTATATAGTATCATACCTTTATAGGTCCATACTGATTGATACATCTGAGCATACGGTGATATTTTACATGATATTCTATGAAAAGTGAGTAGTTTTGTAGACTGTGAATCATGTCTGCCTCACACCATTTCCCAATGCCTTGCACACAGCTGTTGCCTACAGTACATGTAGGCTTACAGCTCTCTATCTCTGCACAGCCCATGCATACCACACAACAGGTGGCCTGTTTGGCCGATTTTGTTTTCGTTGTTGGATGGATTCTCTTTTCAGGAATGATAATGATATCCTACAAGCATTGTTGAGTATAGTATGAGCCGAGCCGAATGAGCCTCGTATCTGGCTGTGACTACAATCTAGGCTCTGATCCTGAGTAAAGTGTTTGTATGCTTGGTCATCATTAACAGTGTTTAATGCAACTGTATGCGCGTTGCGGGTTTATCATTAATAAGAAACCCATGGCAGTTAGGAGAGGCTATATCCTAGGGTGTTGTGTATTTAGTGTGTGTGAGTCCCATTGGCCAGAGCAGTTCCAGCTTTTGTTTGTGAGAGACGGCCGTTTTGCACCAGTGGCGGGAGGGAGCGAGCAGCTGCATGCTTATCGCATCGGATTGTGTGACTGCGCAGACATGCAAACTGAAACCCAGCGTGTAATATCAGCCCACAGCATTTATATGCAATTCTGGGTCTGATTACTAAACTATAGTATAGGTTGGCAGGACAGTCTGTTGTGTGTGTGAAAATTTGGCAACAGGATTTGAACAACAGATATAACCGTATTAGTACATACTACCACTACCAGCTGTGGCAAAGACCCAAGATTGGCAATATGGGATCCGGGGGATCTGGGAGGGGCCTTGGTGGGAAAGGAAAGAGGGGGGGGGGTGAGGGTTGGGATCCTGAGGTTAGGATCGACTCCGGGTGGAAGAAAAGTTGTAATATGAAATAGGTTGCTGAGTGCAAATTTCCATATATCATGAAAATCCAGATGGGGGAAGGTAGGGTGTTTTACCTGTGCCTCCCCCACCACTCCTGTGACCAACAGGGTACCTTGATGTTGAGGCCTTAAAAAACAAAATTGCTTGTTGTTCTACACCGCCTGCTCCGAATTTCCTTCCGCTCTGACATATTTTACTTCAATCATTTTTTTTATTTCTTGTTCCGCTTGCCAAAATAATACATTCAGTCACAAAAAAACTTTCCTGTTCGGCGTCGTGTAACACACACATAAACCCGATCATACACATACCTGTGGGAGTATGCCAGTCCGGGACGCATGTGACTTCGATAGAAAATGTGTCGTATCAGAACTGTCCTACTTGCCTTAATTCCTGAAATATACTCCCGCACTTTACAGTTTTTAAAAGTTGACGTAGCCTTAGAAACAGGAAGTTAGAGCCGCGCCATTGACCAGCGGTGCTATGTGTAAATGGCTTGGAAACGGTCATCACACAGATCAAATACGTGCCAGACGGACACTACCTTCCAAAACTTTTGGAGCACTATCAGTGAATGAAAACAACAATCATTGCAACGACAAGGAAAATTTGAGCAAATACCTTCACGATAAGTGGATACTGTTCCAAATCCTGTCAAAGAAAATAAGCCTTCAGCCCTACAAATTTTAAACAAGTGTTTCTCATCAAACATGTAGCAACGCTGATGAGATCGCAACACGTGGGGGCTGTAAGCCTTCTTTCTTCGATGTATCTTTCTTGCAACTCCGCCGAGCGTGCGCTCCGGTCCACCACTCAAGTATTGTGATACTACACAGTGCCGATCACTAGAACTAGCAGGTCTAAACATGGCACGTACACTGCTCGGATTCTGTGTAACCTCGGGTTAGAATATTTAATGACCGATTTGCACTGTTGTGACGAACTTCTAAACCCTGAGGAGATTTTTGATCACCACTTAGGCAGTTTGACCAAAACGATTCCGACCTACTTCCTCTTTCCTGAAAAATGTGAAAGTCGCGGGAGTCACGAAATGGCCCATCGAGTGATATAGGCCCCGATGAATTGGTGTCAAACCTTGGCTGGCTTTTGCATGCGAACTTCCCGGTTTGCACTTAACTTCGTACTTGTACGGTTGTAGCGAACTTGAAAGCTACTGATTCAAGCTATTACTATTAGGGCTGGGGGACCAGAACGCAATTTAGGGGTCCTATTTTCACCTGTACTTTATGTGGCGATCTGCGTTCCCCCCCCGCCCCCCCCCCCCAAAAAAAAAAAAAAAAAAAAATCTGTCTGGCCCTCCTGTCCACCATTATTTCAGGGGGGGGATGGGTCTGGATGACAAACAAACATCTTTTTTTTTTAGGCTTTATGACCGCCTAAACTAAGTCAGTCAGGCAGTACTAAGGACTCCCAACCACAGCAAGACGCTCGCCGTTGTCCACACCACTGGAGACCAGACATTTGAAGTTGGGACTTTGGGAAGTTGTTATTAACACCTGCTGTGTTGAGTACTGTTGTGGTATACCCACATTGGTACTGTACCCTTACAGGAGTGTTTGAATAGTAATATGGGTGTCACACACAGGTCCAACTACGTAGGAAAGGGCTCCCTGGCAATGCGTGTCCTCCTAGGTTGCAAGTGTGAATAAAATGGTCTCAATGCCCACTTTTGGAGCTCTTTGATACTGAACAGTCCAAAAGTGCACCATGAATGATTCTTGAATGTGGGTGCTTGGGTGCAAAGCAACAGGCAATTATGGACGGTGAAGCCATGAGCACCTATCACCCTCTGAATTGTGGAGGCCGAATAATGCCACCCGTCAAGTTGTTAACTATGGTTAAGATGTCTAGTCAATGTGGATGGGGGCGGATGGGGGCGGGTATGCTCCCCCTTGCCGCCACCGTATTGATACTATATAGGTAAATGTTAGGCCACATCAACTACATAGTCCCCACAGCAATAGTTCTTTAAAAAAAAAAATAATGGCCTATTGGCCATCCCTCTTGGTTTGCCTTATCCATGACATCCATGACGGGATGCTCCCTCCCGCCCCCCCCCCCCCCCCCCGTCCCCCCCAGAGGTAAGGTGTTGTACAAAGCCCCGATAAGTACATTGGGCGGAGTTCTGAGGATCATTGATTTTTGTGATGCATGCCTCAAGCTCTTCTAGAACATTCCTACTTGACAAAATAATTGGTTTTTACTCGAGGGGTTACTTACAGACTAACTATCGCACACGATCCTCCTCATTCCAATGTATTGATTATAGACTAGTGATGTCTTTAGGTGTCATTCTTGGCCAGGAACAATTCCAAATTGGAATGCTTCTAGTTCCACTGTGCAAGAATCAGGTGGGGTGTTTCTGATGATGGTGTGATTTTTACATGATAACCAGCTCTTTGTTAGGGGAGCTTGTGCTTGTTGTGTGCGTTCTCCTATATGCAGTGATAACCCACTAGTTGGTGTTCGCATAGAACCAGACAAGACAAGACAACATCACTTTGAGCCTAGAAATGCAGGGTAAAAAGGCTAAATTGTGCAAGTAAGATCTCGCTAGGACATTGACATGTTATCCCACGCTACTTCATTGATGATTCAGGGGAACACCTGATCCTACTCGTACCCCACCCCAGCATTCAAGGCAGGAAAAACAAGAAACAGCATCCCCCAAACACAGCATGAGTGGTGGTAATCCGTGGTATCAGCGCGAGGGACAATTTGGGATGAAGATTCAATTTGAGCCCCCCTTGTACCACCGATGATTGTTCATCACGTAGCAGGTCGTCAATTGGCATCATCTATCATTACCACCACGCAGTGGGGACTGGCATACCTTGTCTTAGGCTATACGGTTTAGGCTATACTAGCTCCCATTAGTGTCATGACTGTTTTGGGGCCAGAGTTCGCTTTCAGGGGCCCCACCTCACTGTGTGAACTAATGATCTGGGGAGTGAAGCCAATGGTCCATCAAATCATATGGCAAATGTGAGATTCGCGACAACTGGTAGGCCTAGGCCCGGTCAGGGTCCCTGGAGGGCCAACAGTGTCATAACAAGGCCGTTCCTAGGATCAGCTGAGAGCTTTGAAACGTTGCAAGTAGTCCCCGATATGTACTAGTATTTTTTTAACTGAATTATGACAGGGCAGGCAGGGCATATTCCACAGGTTGAGGAACTGGATTCTGTCTTTCACCAGGAGTAATTTGAAGGAACGAGCCGGATCGTGGAATGTGTGCATTTTCTTGAGAGAAAATTTAGCAGCCGAGTGTTGAAAAATGTTAAAGAAGCAGACCCTTTGGAGCGCTATGAGCTAATCCTCAACCATCCCATACCAGGTACTACTCTGCAAAATCCTCATCCCTCCTCCCGGAACGGGCCGGGGAGTTGATTCAACATTATACAGGTATTCTTCTAACATCACATCTTGTGGGATGTGCACCATCAGCTCATAATACACAAAATTTCAATCTTTGTGATACGACAGTCACCGGGTGCAATATACCAACTTACCATACTGATACTTAAGCACTGCAAGTAATGTACTTTCCTCAATTACAGTATTTGCAAATTGGGTCAAGGACTCAGGCCAGTTGATAGGGGGTTTAATGCACATAACACATGGGTGCTCAAAATATGCGAACCAAGTTCTAAGACATACGTAGTAGATAGGCTACTAGAATCCAAACTAATATGTATATACATAGGGCATGGACCTGTATATACCTGAATGTACAACATCCTGACCAACAACTATATAATGGTTTTATTTCTATTTCTTGATCTTTTTAATTCTTTTATCATTGGTCGCAGTGGCGTGACAATCTCTCCATACCTTAGCTGCCCTTTGTCTATGACTCCCCACTACCGATTGGTGGCACAGTTAGGCAGAGCTTTAGCCCGTCCACCTGAGGTTCGAATCCTGGTCGGGCCATACAGAAGACTTTGGAAATGGACCTGTTGCCTTCTCTCGGTGCGTGCCTCACCTGAGTGTTTGGAGGAGCAAGGACGAACAAGGGGTATACAGTTTCCGAGTTTTGCCACTGTGTGTGATTACTCACCCTTCAGAGGGTACCACTAAAGCGGCTCACCTCCACGTATTTCATGTACCCCTGGTTAGGATTCGCAGCTGACAAAAACGTGCAGCATTCCATCCATGCCTTGCCCGACTTGAATAGGTTTGATACCTCTGCTGGAAAATGTATCAAGAAAAGAAAATATGAAAGGGAATTAGATGCCCTCCTTGTCAGCGCACCAGTGTTTTAAGGAATTGCCATGTCTGAGGAGGGCTGATGGCCCTGAAGCACATTCAGCATTTTCACCCTCTCTCATCAACGCTTTCACCCCTCACTTTCACCCCTCCTCACGGCACTTTCACCACACTCGCACCAACACTCTCACCCATCTCTCACCAACACTCTCGAATCTCTCACACCAACACTTCCACCCCTCTCTCACCAACAGGTTCACTCATCTCTCACCCTTCTCACCAACCCGTCTCCCCCCTCTCACACCAACACATTCACCGCTCTCACGCTCCTGACACTGCAACCCCCTCACTAACACTTCACCTTTCCTTACCAACACTTTTACCCTTGCTCTCAACCAACACTTTCACCCTATCTCACCAACACTTTCACCCTCTCCTCACCAACACTTTCACCCCGTCCCTCACCACACTTTCACGCCTCTCTCACCGACGTTCAACCCCTCCTCTCATACACTTTCACACCCTCCAGCCAACACTTTCATGCCCTCTCATCCACACTTTCACCCCTCTCTCACCAGGATGCAGCACTAAATTAACTGGACACAGATGAATTTTTTTAATTTCGGTTCCAAACCAACGAAACAGCTGCCCTCAAACAGAATAGATTTGGTAGTTAATACTGCAACCACTCTTACTTTGATTTGTCATTCCTATGATACTGGGAGGTGGGGGGGGGGGGGGGGGGGTAAGGGTGGAGGTTGCCTTCAGGGACAGTATCAGCTTACTTACAAGGGACAGGAGCAAACGCTATGCCCATGATCGCTTGAGCATAATACATGCATGTTTGCATGAGCATTGATTTCTCAAGTAGCTGCTCGGTGTACTGCTCCCTGTAATCTCATCTGAACATTACCCAATATGTGGAATATATTGAAGAGAATCCACTAAGGTCGATCTCCTACTACTGTAGCAGGTCGGCCAACTCGCGGCCGATGCGTGGTCCTCGGAAATAGGTATTATGTCTATTTTTAGAGCCCAGTCTTGCGCTTTGTTTTGGGCGACCTCTACTTCCGTATATGTTCTCTGTGAAGGTTTTGTTGTTCGTCGCAGCCTGCAATTGGCGCACTGGCAGTATCAAATAATTTTCCCCATCTGATCACACGCAGACACGGTCCATTCGTCCGCTCTCTTTTGCTCTCGCTGGCGTCAGGCGCTGGTTCTTTCCGAAATAGAATGGCAACGTTAGTTTGGCCTGCTGCCTACGTGACGGAAATAGCACTGTGAATGTAGTAGGGTGGTTTGCTGACCTGCCGTGTTAATGTTCATGTTTCTGCAAGTATACCGGTATAACAGAGGCCTCAGTCGGTCATCTAGTAGGGTGGGTGCGTGAACATGGAGGGTGCCAGATAACAATGGTAAATGTATCTACTTTATATCATCAATGCCTGCAGTGCCCGCTTAACATTGATTATGCAGCGTTTTCACAATGTTATTAGCCTTACATTGATTTACTGTTTGAGCTGGTAGCAGCCTGGAATAAAAATTGAGAAAACAGAGCATGTATATGTTTTTTGCCTACAGCTAAAATATGCTGATTGAGTAGTTTAAATTTTGCACTTTTTTAATATTTTTTCAGTTTCACTAACCTTGGTGAATATGTGTCTGCGGTCTGCCTTTATAGTAAGTAATCACTCGAGCCTCGAGACATTCACCTACAGGAGCAGGCATTTTTTTACCCAGGAAGAGGTCGTGGCCTACTCACTCCCCATTCTGAAGACCTTTGTGTGTACGCTAGATCCTGGGGTAGGTAGGAGGGGTTTCGGTTGTAGGAGTGGTGTGGTGCATTATGTAAGTTTGTACCTAAACTTTGGGAATGGTTGCGAGGGGTGCACAGTGCTTGATGCCTAGTAGGGGTGTGGCGTGGGTTGGGGGGGGGCTCTCAGGTGGACTGAGAGCTTTTTCAGCAGTATAGGTAGACCTGTCCACCTCCAGACCAAAATTTTCTCGATGTCTTTCCTCATGTTGCATGTATTGCAGGGAGTAGCCTGTTAAAACCAGCGTTTTTAGGTTTTTCTTCTGCCTCAACCTTTCCATTCCCAAACGAAAACAGAAAGACATAATATGTGATCGTGCAGTTCGCCCATCTGAACCCGCCTTGTAGGATTTGGTTTTGATTGAAATCTTTTTGCTGGCAATCTGATATATCCACTATGTCAGGATTCATATAATCTCACTCATGCCCATGTGATAAGTGAGTATCGTAAACTTCGTCAGATGAATTTTAATAAGTACTCGGATATCCCATTTTTTTTTTGGATTTGCCAGCGAATCCTACCAGTGGTGCCGCCACGAGGAAGGGGGGGGCATGGGGGGCATGTGCCCCCCCATCAGATTTTTAGCTCAAACCAGCTTATGCTGGTTTGAGCTATTGGAATCTGCAGGTCACTTTATCTATCTTCTATCTGTCTCTCCAGGTGTGTTAACATTGCCTTTTTGGCCCCCCAACAGTCATTCTTGCCGATGGATTTGGACCAAACTTGGACCAATGTTTCTTGCCCCATGATACATGTTTGACTGTGAAGGGCAAGGTCAAAGGTCATACAGAGGCGTATAGGCCATTATGTTAAAATTTCAAATGTATCTCCTCCTACGTATTTTGGTGCGCAGTGCTGATGTTCGGGTTCATAAGATGGTCTAACAGCCGTACCTTGGGTGTTCAGGAATTGTTCGGATCGCAAGGTCCCCACTCGTGCCCGAGGGCCCATTTTATGAATTTCACACAATGTACTTGAAATTGCATCTCCTTCCTCTCCCTCCACAAGATTTTTCAATGATGGTTCCTTAAAGTTACATGTATGTCCCTTGGTTGGAGGGCATATGGGGTTTTCGGGCATTTTGGGCTCAAGGCCCAGTTTGGGCCCTAGGGTCCCATTTTCTGGAATATCGCAAATCTTTTATCTCCTACAAATTTTGTTGCACAGTTCTGAGTTCAGTCATCAGGTGGTCCAATTGCAGCCTTCATGTGCCTAGGATTAGGTCCCAGGTCCATGTGAGCCCTAGAGCCCATCTGTGGCATTACACAAAATGCTTCTCCCTCTTACGAATTTCAGTGCACACTGCTGACATCCGGTCATAATGAATGGTAGAACATCCATACCTCTGGGTTTCAGCGATTTTTTGGTCTAAGGTCCACTTGGCCCGTGGGCCCATTTTAATAAATTTCCACACAATGTACTTAAATGCCACCCTTCCCTCTCTCAAGATTCAATTGATAATCTTCAAGTTACAGTCAGGTCCTTGGGAAGAGGGCCATTGGCGTTGTTCAGGAAATTTTTGGCTCAAGGCCCAGTTGGGCCCTAGGGCCCATCATATGAAATACTGCAAACTCTTTTATCTCCTCAAATTTTGTTGGCACGTGCTCATGTCAGTCATAATGGTGGTCCCATAGCTGTACCTTCAGATTGCCCAGGGATAGTCCCAATGCCGCAGTGTGCGCCCACATGTGGAATTACACAAAATGTTTCTCTCTTACGAATTCTGTTGCGCAGTGGCTGGCATTCGTCATAATGATGGTCCTAAACAGCGTATCCTTGGTTTTTGGTCAAATGGCCTACTTGGGCCATGGGCCCATTTTTATGAAATTTCACACATGGTACTTGAAATGCCATCTCCTTTCACAAGCTTCAATTGATTTTCTTACCTTTACAAGTATACATGTAATAGTCCTTGGGAAGAGGGCTATTGGAGGTGTTTGGGAATTTTTAGCCCAAGAGCCCAATATCTGGAATTCTGCAAAATCTTGTATCCCTACAAATTCTGTTGCACAGTGCTGATGTTCAAGTATAATTATGTCTAATTAGCTTTACCTCAGGTGCCACAGGGATTTAGGACCCATGGCCCAGTGGACTGTTGTCCCTGCGCACCCATAGGTGTAATATTTATTGCTGCTACGACATCTTTGGGCCATAGAAGATCATGGTCAAAATTCATGAAGGGCCTAATGGCCTTGTTTGAATCTGCCTCTTTCGCCTAATGATACGGGGAGGGGAAGGGGAGGCGGTGCGGGTCTCCGAAGACAGATGTGTTCAAACTAATATGCCCCCCCAATCACGTACCCTGGCCCCGCCTCTGAAACCCTACATATGTATGTGATAGTGTGAGGAATAACCCCCTATTGCTTGATAATGCTCACTATTGTCTGCCTTAGCAGGTTCCATGCAGAAAGTAGTACATCCTAATGTTTTAGTAATTTGATTTTGAGGCCATAGCCAATGCCAGGCAGCTAACATAATAAATTAAATTTGAAAATACTCCATTACTGGCATGAAAAATTGTGCTCCCTGAAATTGGAATCCCAGTTTTTCATATAAATGGATCCCAGCATTATGGCTTGCACTGGAGCTGATATTCAGCATTAGTCACAGAAACCAGTCAACTTACCAAACAGGTATTTTGGGTTGACTATGGAACCCACAGAACATGTGGGTATGTAGGTGCACCCCTTATTGTGTCCCTTGCTATATTGGTTGTTTGTAATCAGTGAGTAGGTGTGAACCCACCCTATTCTCTGTGTTATTGTGATGAGTTTAGTAATTATCTCTCACAGCCCTGACTTGGCGTCCTGTATTGGGCCTGGCGTTCTGCAGAAGTTTCATTGAGCGCTTTGCTTTTTGTTGACGTCAACCCACAGTAAATATTGCAGAAGCCAGGTGCTTCCTGAGAATAAATTTAGTGGGGATCTTTTATGGGATTTTTTTTATGTCACTATTTGGCTATCCAAATTCTATTTATTCGAATCCAGAGGGGTCCCAGCAGTTCAAGGGTGGGGGGGTCCCCAAAGCAAGTCTGGGATAAGGGGCACAAGGCAATTGGGGGCTGGGGGTGAGGGGGAAAAGCAGTTGGGGCATGAGTGGGCCCAAAGACTCCAAGACCCTCATCTCCACTGTCCAGTGCCATCTTCTACTGGAATTGTCTTGGAGATTCCTTTCTTCAGCAAGGTTATGATTATCTGCATAGCATTAGCCCAATGTAAATTGACTCGTAGCGATTGATAACGTCACTAAATCGTGGCCCTCACATGATTCGTGCCTCACATTGATGAGTCACTGATCCTGGTGCCTCTGATCCACCTAAATGCAGACAACAGGTTTCCGCTTCAGTCCGTTTTTTCTTGATATTGTAAGTAAAACTGTGCAGGGAATATTCTTGCAGTAAATTCCACATTTTCAACTTGGATGAGGGTTTCAAAACAAGTTTTGTCTTGGCATGACCCGGAGCCTGTTTTGCTTTCAGCCCTGCTATCATGGAGAACGAGAGCTGCCATTTCAAGTGTCATATTGTTGGCAATGGTCATACCTGTTATCAGAAAACAGAGCCACTGGCTATAATCAGCTCCTCTACATCCCGGTTTCTGTAAATCCTGTGAGACAATTGGCTTAGAATTTTTCTTAAATTTGAAATAGGGTTTTTAGAACAGCTTTAATTTAGAGTAGGGTGGAGTAGGGTAATTTGTGTGTAAGGGGACATAGGAGGTCGTGCCGTTTTAAAATTGCTCGTATTCATTTGCTTTAGGTAGGTGTTGATATAGGGGTGGAAGTTTAAAACTAACACATGGGGGTGTGTGTCCGTATCATGTTGTGTTGGTTTCTTCCATGATTGAAACCGATTGCAATTTGGACAATACGATATAACAACCAAACACACCGAGAGTAGTGTGCACGTGATGCCGGCACTGCAGATTTCCGCGTGTGGTGTAATGAAGCAGCAGGTAATCGGGGAATATCAACGTATATCGTCTTTACCACAAACTAGGGGAGGACTGATCGCATCTCCTATTCCCCATCAGTCCAAGGCCCAGTTTTGAGTTAAACGTTGTGTGTGAAGCCAAATTTCATACAACATGGACAAAGAAGAGCAGTTAACAACCTCTCTGAGTGGGCGGACATAAACTACCAGTTATTGAGCTCTAACGCCTATATGCGAAAACATTTATCCTTTGAAACACTCATCCTAACAAAAAAGACTGGGGTGTAGGGCTCATCCCCAACAAAGAACTGGGGTTGGGGGCTCATCCCAACAAAGAACTGGGGTTGGGGGCTCCTCCTCAAAAAGAACTGGGGTTGGTGGCCTCATCCTCACAAAGAACCTGGGTTGAATGCCATCCTCAACAAGAACTGGGTGGGGGCTCATCCTCAACAAAGAACTGGGGTTGGGGGCTCATCTCAAAGAAAAGAACGGGGTTGGGGGCTCATCCTCACCAAGAACTGAGTTGGAGACAGCTATCCATCACAGTTGGGCCACATCCTGGTGCAAAGAGCGTAGTCCTACCACCTCCTGCCAGAATGTTCTTGCGAATAAATCTCTCTAATGGGGAAGGGGTCTGGAATTTCACCCCCTCTCTCTCTCCTAACATGCCAAATTACTCTCACTGTTTGTAACTTCTCCATACTCCCTCCAAGTATGAATGTTTGTTGGCTAAGTTCAACAGCCCTCCATTGATAGTGAATTCATAGTTTAGCCTCTCGCCTATATAACATGAAGGCGCTTTTAAAAAAAAAAAGTCGCCTTCGTCATTTACAGTACTGGCTCGCTAATGTGGTAAACATATACATGATACTACCTGCCCAGCCGGTACATGGGCGCTATAAATCTATATTACCACACCAGGAACACACAAGACTCCATTTCCCTCAGTACACATTCGGATACCCCTCACTGCCCCCTCCTTGACTCTCTTCTCAGAACTCCTTTGGTTGTCCAGTGACGCTCTTCCGTGCAATTGTATAAGTTTATAGCTTCGCTGTCATTCAGACAAACAGCCCCAGAGACCCTCATAAACTCATCAATGAAATCCAGTGATAACATCCTTCTGGATCTGTCATCATGAGCTGGCGCCACCAATGCCTGGGGATTTTAGAGGGTGTTTTGGGTCCATTTTATCTGTGAGTATCCCTCTGAGCCTTCTTTCCCTTGATACACTTTTATTGTGGGCCTCACTGGTGACCCATCTGCATACCTTGGTATCCAAGAAACAAACTTTGGTTGGGGAGGGTCCTTGCCCTGTTTAATAGCAGGTATAAACACTAGAATTTCTCTTGACATTGAATTATATCCGCCAACACTGTAAGTGTTCGGTGGATATATGGTTTTGGCCGTCTCAGCCGCGCCGGCTCCCGCCGCCGTCGCCGACCGCAGCCGTAAACTTTGGGCGTTAGCGTTCTCATTCTTTAACAGTTTATCCGATTGACCCAAAAACTTGGTACACATGTCCGTATGAGTAAAAATCTCGGATAAGTTCAAAATTGGCTATATCGTTAGATTTGTGCCCTCTATTTTGCAGGTTTTTCGCAAAAATTTTAAGTTCGTGCGATGACCGAAACGTGGTGGTTGTGGGTGTAGTTGTGGGCCGAAAAACAGGTACCATGTCAAGGTCATCCGAGGCAAGTTGCATTTTTTGGCAGTAGCCTAATTATAGCAGATGTATGTGAGATTCAACACGTCATTGGATTCAGAAATTGGTGACTAGGGCCAACATCAGGCGATGAATTTTCCTAATGTGGCACCGAGGGTCACCCAAAGGTCATCTTGCATGACTACTTGCATAATAGGTTGCCCAATTAGCAATGAGGCAAATTATGAAAATCGTTGGATTCTCACGAACTTGGTGAGTAGGACTTCTAACCGCACGATAAATTTATTCACTTGCCATTGAAAATCACTGAAGGTCAGTATTTGTGTGTTTAATTACATAGCGTTAGCATAGTAGAATATTAATGCAATTATTTTCTCAACGTTAGGAATTGACGAAACTTTGTGAATAGACTACTACCGTCTGATCTGATAAATTCACGTTCAATAGCATCAAGATCACTGAGGGTTTGAAATTTGTGGGGATAATTTGCATATTAGTTGTCCTGATCGTCAAAATGATGAGTTAATACTTTTTTCGCCCCAATAACATGGGACATGTCATTGAGTGCAATAGCCTTCTAGGAGTGGGAGCACACATGGGAGTTTTGTAAACAAGTTTTCATACAAACCGCCATGTCATTCGAAGGTCATGAGTCTCAAATTAGGGGTCAAAAACTGATTTAGAACTTTTTCGGCAATAGCACGGGTGTGTTCATCAGAATGCAAAAGCTCCTAGGAGTGGGATGTAGCACATGGAGCAAGTAGTAACAATTCTCTTAAAAACTGGCATATCATTAAAGGTCATTTCGGGGTCATTAAGGGTCAAAAACGGTTTTTGGCTAGAATTGGCGAATTGAATATCTGCGAAGTGGATGGTTCACCATTGTGATATCTATTGTTGACCTCCATGTGTGTTGTGGCCTGTGACCTGAATTTGAATCTGTCGGGTGGTCAGTGGGTTAAAGGTCGTCGAATCTTGAAAAATGTGCTTTAAGGAGGTACGGCAAAAAAAGTAAACAGAAGAAAGAGGAAATGGGCTTTTGGATATGTGATAGAGCGTTGTGTGCTTCATGGAGGAAACAACCCCGACTCGATCGACACTTCCTTGTAGTTACAAGAGGTCAAAGTTTCAATTTTATACCTTTTCGCAAAAAAATGGACATGTTTTCATGGAATGCAATATGCTTCTAGGAGTGGATGCACACTGGAGTTTAACAATTTTCAATAAAAACCTCCATGTCAGTGAAGGTTCATTAAGGTCTCAAATGGGGGCCAAAACTGTTTTAGTACTTTTTCGGCAATAGACTGGGTTGTGTTTCAGATGCAAAATGCTCCTAGTATCTGGATGATCACATGGAGAGTAACATTCTCATAAAACTGTCATATCATGAAAGGGCTTTGGGGTCCACTAGGGGTCAAAACTGTTTTTTGGCTATACGAGAATTGAATATCTGCGAAGGCTGATGTTTTCCCCTTGTGATATCTTGTTGCCTGCATGTGTGTGACTCTGACTAATTGCCCCTCTGTCGGTGGTCCATGTGGTGAAGGTCGAAGCTTGAATAATTGTGCTTTATTTACGGAGTTACGGCAAAAAATAGAAACGGTTTATTTTGGATATGTGATTGAGCTTTATGTGCTTTTATGGAGAGAAACACTCCCGCTTCGATCGGTTACTTACTTGGGTAGTTCCAAGGGGTCAAAGTTCAATTTACTACCTTTTTCCGCCATAACATTTGACATGTCATTGGAATGCAATATGTTCTAGGAGTGGATGCATCCCATGGAGTGTAAACAATTTCATCGAAACTGCCATGTCACTGGGGGTCATTAAAGTCACTTAGGGGTCAAAAACTGATTTTAGTACTTTTTCGGCATAGCACTGGGTGTGTTCATCAGATGCCAAAGCTCCTAGGAGTGTATGTATCACATGGATAGTACAATTTTCATAAAAACTGCATATCCTTAAAGGTCATTCGAGTCACTTAGGGGTCAAAACTGTTTTTTTGGCTTAATCGAGAATGAATTCTGCGAAGGCTGGATGGTTCACCATTGTGATGAATTGTTGACTGCATGGTTGACCTCTGACCTGAATTTTACCTATGTCGGGTGGCCATGTGGTTAAGGTCCGATCTTGACTAAATGTCTTAATTAGGGACGCACCTTTCCGTGGCTGTAGGGGTGGGCCCTCCTACAGTTCCACTTGCATTATGGAATGACCTACAGCTACCGTTGTCGCTTCACAGTCTATAAATGTCTTCTTTCCACGATATTGTCCTGTGTCATGTTCACCAAATGTCTGGAATAAGAGATGCGGGGAAATATACGTCTGGCGTTTACCGCCCGACATTTCTGTTATTTAATGCCCCCCATTGGTCGTACTTGAAAATACCTCTTCCCTTCTGACCATTGGGGGGTTACTTTGGCAGATTCAGCATATTTGGTTTTTAAAATGGGATTTTAGGCCAAACTATACTCCAAGTAACCGTTAGGAAGGAGTCTTTCTCGCAACCAGTGTTTTTGACAGCTCAAAAAGTAGAGTGTTGTGTTATTCTGCCTAATTGTTATTTTTTTGATTGGAAACTCCCCATTTGACGCCCTAGTCCCAAATCCGATTGTGCAATGGAGGTCATAACACACCTCTTCTGACCGCCCTCTTCTATAAAAGCTTGGAGGTTTTAGAAGGGCAGTACATTGATCATATTGTGCTACATCCTGAGCACTATGAAGACAGACCAACCTCTGTACGTCGTCTGAAGTTCTCCATATAACCAGGTATTTCAAATCTCCAAATCATATATTCACTCTCTACTAATTGGGTGGGGGTCTGAGGAGGGGGGAGGCCTTTTTAATGGTTGAAGTCTGTGTTGGAAGTGTTTCCTCTAAGGCTGTATGGAGCGCTAGAATGCAGTGCTTTACACTGATTTGTTGCACTGACCTTCAGATCAAGATTGAAAAAAAAGGCGTTCGTACTGCTAATCAGGGCACACGAGGGAATTTCTACTCATCACAATTTCTGAACGGAGAAAATGACAATGTTTTGACTCACTGGCGTCACTGCTACCAAATGAAGGAATCACTGGTGGTTTGGTGAATATCGTTGATCAATTTTTGAACAAATGCCTGCTGTATAAGCAATATTTTTGTTTCTACCCAAGGCCTTCTGCATTGCACTGATGGCCACATTCCTCTTCACATGGTGGTCAAGGGGATGGATGACCACCTTCTATGGTTAACCCTTTCCATCTTCTGATCATTTTTGCCATCACAAAAATTTCTGGCATATGCATGCCTTTTGTGGAGAAATGAATGGTAAATCCCCCCCCCCCCCCTCCACCACCACACTACTCCATCATGTGCCATTTTTCTCACATGAACTCTTGGAAGCAGCCATACATTTTTGACCTATTGACCCTCTAACGCATACTCTGTACTAGCAGAATCCACAATCTTGTCAGCTTGTTAAATGCGGTATATACACCTGTATCTGCTCTATTCGTGTTCCGTCTCCGGGGGGGGGTGGTCTGTTTTTAGTCCTGTACATATCGCTTGTCATGCGAACCTCTTTCCCCCCTCTGTCCTGGAATTCCCCTGAACGCCCTCCAAAATACCAGCAACCCTTTACTGGAAGGCTGTTTCCTTCCACTTGAAGTTTCTGCTAGCAATCTTGTAATTGATATGACAATGTCCTTGCTGGTACCGGGATTTTCAGTCAGGAGGCGCGACTGCCATATTCTGTTGCCAGGTCATCAGTGGTGCAGCTAGTTGTGACACAAGCCAGTGCATTTTTACAGCATCCTTGGATATCGGATTAGCTCCGGCCCAGTGTTGCAGTCGAGGCTGGATTGACTACGACTCTGCTATACCCACAGTGTAGAAACTGAATTTGAGATTGGACCCGGGACTCTGTATTTCGGACTTGAACCTTGTCTTACATCACCTGTCAAAAAAATAAGCCAGTTCATGGTTGTAAGTGCGCAAGCTCCACCACTGAACAGTTCGGGGGATTAGACAAGATTCGTCCCTTAGGGATATCGTTACGGCCTATTTTTAAACTCACAATTATTTCAAAATGCAACCAATTCATCCCTTTTTTGGATGTTATTATTGATAAGTATGGGGGAAAATCTGTGAAGTTTTGTGTTGGCAGATTTGTAATTTTCAGTGGGGGAGTTTCCGAAGGTCGGTCTGCACACTGAGTTCAACGTCGTACTGCCATTGTTGAATTTGTTCCCTCATGACCTTTAACACATATCATTATCACTCATTGAACTGTAACCACAGACAGACCCATTGCATTGAGATAGGCATTCGTTGTGTTGTCATGCCAATGTGACCCTCTCAAGGATGATGCCTCATTAACAGCTATGTTGAATGCTGATTGCGCAGCTGTACCATATATATCTGCTTTTGATGTCCATACCTTACGACATCCGTTCATAAGCAGTTGCAACATAAATTTTTAGCACTTTGTTTCTGGCTTGTAGTGACTATCATAGGTTGCCACCCTTCTATTAGAACGTGCGCTCAGGACTGTAAAAAGGGAAATCCCACGTCGTCCCCTCTCAGGCTCTCCTTCCTCTGTCTGTTGCAGTCAATTGAGTGCAGATTAGCCAGTGAGTAAATTAATTAATTAGATGTTGACATGCCAGTCTGAGGGTACCGTGCCTCAAGGCAACCTGTTGGATACAGTAGGTGTTTTTGGATTTTATCATACTCTCGTTATGACATTTACCTATACAGTGGCGAAGCCAGACCTTCTGTTTTGGCACGGTGGTTGAGGAATAGTGATTTCACAAGGGGCCATTCCTGGGGAGGTGGTGACCCGCTACACAATTTTTGAATGATTAAGGGTCCCAAATGCAATTTGGTGCTACATTATATCTTTTATAACAAGATTAAATTGCCAGAATTCTTGGGCACCTGGCAGCTGCACAAGGGGCTGATGACTATGGAGCATTTGTAAAGTGAATGAAACTTGGAAATGGTCATCCCGCTGACTCTTGTGGGGGCCTACATGCATGTCCCTTATAATCCGCGTGTTTAGATTGTTTCAGATTTCTGCATGCATCACACTTTCTATGCATGCATTCAGCTAGGCTAGTACAGCTAAAGCCATCCCATTGGGTTTTCATTGGAAGTGATGTGTAGGCCTCATGACATTACATGCAGTCATTACATTTCACTGCCCTGTTCAGGTCCCTAAGCCTCTCCTCTCGGCTCTCGGTCTCAATATGAAGAAAACTGCCTCGCGGGTTTCCAATGCCAAACTGGTTCAACTGCAAGAAAAGTGTTGAATGTCGATCCATGCATTGATTTCTGCCTTCCCTTGTAATTGAACAGCATGTGACCTATCATTGCACTGTGTACTTCAACCGCGTCGTAAAATTATAAGGTTAAATTGCTATCAGATGTACGTACTGCAGTTGATTATGCCATTAGCAGTATCCAAAGGGGAGCTTAGGAAGTCACCCTGCCAATTGGCTCGATCACAGGGATCCATTATAAGGAAAGGAAGGCTGTCTAATTCAGCTCTTAGCATCCAGTGCCCTGTACACGGAGGCCTGTGGAATCTCTAATTGACCGGGTCTCTATTTTCATTTTCATTGATTAGCGATTTGTGGCAAAGCCTTATTCTCAGTATTTCACAAGAGCTATTACGCTGAATCACAATATTCGTAGGGATGCACTCTCTCTGTACTTGAAGAACCCATGATCATCATCTAGAAAGAGAAAGTGCTTGAAAAGAAGGTAACAATCAATTTGATCGATTAGCCGAATCAGGCGCCGTGTAAAAGAGCCTCCATTTGTGTGAACGTTAAGAGAGTCAGCCCTATCGTGCTGATAACGAGAAGTATTACTGCAGATCTGTGTTGTCTAGAACACGTGCCCTGAATAGAGAGTTACCGTGGGTGTCTCAAACGTGGCCGAGTCGCATTCTCTGTACTCCCCCCCCCCCCCACCACTATGTGACAAATTATTGTCTGACTTGTTTGTGGTAACAAGACCTATGGCTCTGTAGCATCTTACTCCCCAATGTGTGTGGGCACAGTAGTAGATCATCCTAATTTATAATAGAAGGTCATATGACTGGAGGTCATTTGAGGTCAGTGAATGCAGTCCAACTAGATGTGCAAAGTCACTGTGTGGTCTCCAGCTAGTGGAGAATAGGGAGCTTTAGATATCACAACGGCGACAGCAACGGCCAGTTGCGTGATTGTAATGGCGCGTTTACGGATTTTTGACCGTTAGATTTATTGACCGTAACATTCCCGAATTCCATTGTTCATCCTGTGAATGGTGCCACGCGCCGAGTCCAAGTTCATGTCGTAGGGACAACGTGAAAAGTGAGTGACTCCCGTCCTGGAATCGAGGCGACGGCAGTTGGTGAGGTTGTCGCATGCGCAGTAGGTTTAAATAGCGTCATGCGTTGCCGTCGCTGTCGTGGAATCTAAAGCTCCCCAATACTGGGAGGGCAAGCCTACTCAGAATCCACCCTGAATGAAGGCTTGTGCAAATGAAGGTAAAGTTTGTGATTGAAAGGCTTGTAGGCTACAGTAGTCTTTTGTATAGATGTTATTTTCCCCGATGCGATGCATGATACACCAACAATCTAATAGGGAGCCCTTCCGGTTCCTTCCCCGTCATAATGTCAGTGGTTTGAAATTGCTGCGAGCAATATTTTTTGTTCATACTTCTAGAATTTATCAGAGATCATTATGATATACAAATAAGGGGCCAATCAGGTCATGTGTTTCTAAAGGTAATTTTATGAATATTCAGAAAACTCATACACTGTAGTCTTTTAACCCTCTAACCCCCTCACCAGCTTCCAGGTTTCCCCCATTCCTTCCCCTATAAAAGAAAAAAAATCACTGGAAATGGTAAGAAGAGAGGGAATGGACCGAGCAGTGTTTTAGCCAGAATTCTGAACATATCTGTAAATATTGTTTGAATAGTGTGTAAACATTGTCTGTAAATTTTGTTCTCATATTGCTGCAGTACAGTGGTGTATGGAGCCACCTGGTATTGGTGTAGTTTCCTAGAACTTAGGAAGGGGGATGTTTTGTCTTATTGACGAATAATAATTACCCTTGCAGAATAGAATAAATATTTCAAGTCCAAAGTCTATCAGAATACCATATTCTGATAGAAGCCCACTGCGTAAATGCATGCACATTTATTAGGATGTCACTGGTTCTCTGAAACTTGCAAACGTACAGTATACAAGAAGGTATGCGTAGTATAACAAGAATTGATACTTTTTCAAAAGACTGACAACATGATTTCAGGAATGCCCCCCTCCATAAACTGATTTGATGTGGCCATTGCATAATCTGTGACAACTGAAGTTTATAATGCAGTGACTTTCTTGCAGGAATTCAACAGTAAAATTGGGATAAATCTACTAATATCAGCAATATTTTGAACTAAAATAATATTGTATAAAATAATAAACCTCTGTAAACCATCAGAGCCTGAAAAATATATTTGAGTCTGCAATCCATGTTGACCCAAATGCCACATGCACTCGCACACTAGCACTCCACAAAATTAAAATGTTGTTATCAACCGAGTCTCTGCAGAGCCCTTCACGGGTATTACCCTGATCAAACTGTTACGCTCCCGGACAATCGTAGGCACAGGTGGTACTCGGGTTCCTCACAGGTCCCCAATTATCTCCTGGGTGGGTGGGGATATATAATGACACCCTGGACAAGCATATTCAGTCCATGGGATTTGACACAAACTTCCAACCTGTGGTGCAGAGCCATATACCACTGAGCTGAACTCGGTCTATCTAACAATTTGGCTCCAATTCTGTTCCAATTTTGCTCAATCTTCCCACACCCTAACGTAGAGTTGCCACAGCTTAGTGGGTGGAATTATCAAATGTTCCAATCTTCTTGTCATATTATATTGATCCGGCTCTGCAATGATGTGGTTGTGGAATGGGGGCGGAGTGCTTCAACAAAGAATTTTGGCATGTAACTGTACAAGCCCTACACACACGGACAGCAGAAATGCAAAACACAAGACAGAAGACGTTCCACATTTTTCAAATGCGGAACACAAAACAAAAGATGATGTTCCACGTTTTTGGCATCTGTATGCGCTGTACAAAAACAAGACGGTTTCACAGAAATTTTTCGAAAAAACATTGCACAGGTAGATATCTTATCACTATGTGAACTAATGTCAAGGATAATACTGCAATAACTGCAGGTCTTCTCCTCAGGTCTTGTATAAATTCCCTGACAAGAATTAATGATTTGTGTTGTTATAGATCTGTACATTGTAGTTTCAAAGGTTAACAAAATGATTTGCAAAATTTTAGAGCACCGGAACAATCGATGTGGTCACTAGGCACAAGAACTTCCTTAGTAACAGCCCCCAGGAAAGAAGGTGCACTTTGTTGTTTGGTTTTTACATACCTGATTAACAAGCCCACTTGTCTTAACAGTGATCGCGAGAAATGTGTGCAATACACGCCCACCACCTAAGCTATTATGTTTATTCAGGTCTGATGTGATGAGCATAGGGAAGCAATTCAGTTCAATCAAACATTTGTCAGACCTGTATCATAGCGCTGCATGTGCCCAGAAGAAAGCCTGTTTTTGTTGAAAATTATGTGGAAACATTAATTAAAAGGTATATCCCTTTGCCCTAACAATTACATTGGCAATACACCCCCAACACTAAGCTTAGCGGGCATCTGTTTTACGGATAACTAAAACCAATGCAGCAAATACCGTGGTAAAAATCCTGGCCCATATTTAACAGTGCAAATTTGGGCATAGGCCCTCAAAACAAACAGGTTGCATGCTGATGTCATCAATGGGAGGGGGGCATGGACGTGTGCTGCACCGACAGGAGGGCATATATTGTTTGATGGTTCAATAGACATCAGTATCTACAAAAAAGAACAAATTTGTGAATCTGGGGGAACACAAATGCTTAGCCATATCGACCTATTCACCAGCCCCATATCTACCGCGTGTTGAACCAATCGTAACAGGTTAGTAACCCCATTGTCGATGAGTAATAAGGGGTAAGGATAGAGTATGTGACATAGGACCAGTACATACATTTATCCCTTGTTTGCAAGCAGTGCAACCCAGGTTCCAAGATGTGAGCATCGAAAAGTTAGAAACTGGGAATATTTCGTCTTCTAATTGTTTCCCTTTAGAGAAGCAACTCTGCTATATACAGTGCCTCAACATAGTCATTTAGCCTGAGCATATAATTTTTCATTGCTGCCAATAGGCTGGGAGGGGTGGGACTGTAAAACTTTCAAAATCGCCCAATGATAATGTGGCTATACTTCGCAGGACCGGTTTTCTGTTAGCCTGAAGGTCTATAAAAACTGTATGATTGCATCTGGAACCATTACTGTAATCATATTACAAAACTTCTCAAGGAGCAGATACATGATACACCTCCTTCAGACATGACCTCCGAACTCCGAAGGGATGCCCCCCTCCCCTCTCCGGTCCCTCAGTCAAAAGAATCAGAATATGCCCTTGACTGTTATTTTTAAAAATGCGGCAGTCGAACAGAAAGACATACATTTTTTGGGGGTGATGCATAGGTCCATCTGGCTAAGCATTCGTTTTTCCCAGCTCCACATCACAAACTTGTTCTTTTTTGTAGATACTGAAGTCTATTGAACCATCCACCATTTATGTTCCCTCCTTCCTGTGCAGCACACTTCCATGCTGGGACCAATGGTATAAATTCCTAATATTTCATTCTGGGCATGTCTCTGTAGTTTATAGTGCTCACCTAGCTGCCTGCCCGCCCAGGTGAAATACCTGTTGAAAGTGTCAGGAGAGGTCATGCCCTTCCTCCTCCTAAAGTGACGGTTTAGCTGCTGGAAGCCTCTACCTTACTACAGGTTTTCCTATGTAGACCAATACCCAGTGTTTCCACTATTCCGTAAAATACAGGAGTTAAGGGCAGTGCTTCCACATTTTATTTTCATTCTTCCTGAGAATGGAATAAAGAAAAGTTGGTTCTGTTTTTCTTGAAATCTCCATAATGTTCCTACATATTAACACAACCTGAGAAAAGAGAATAATTCAACAGAAAAGTTGAAGAACAGTTGCTATTTTCCGTTGAAGAATGGAGCAAATGAGTCAAACTTGGAAAGCACCCATATTTTCCAAATTTCGGGAAATTCCAGAAAGCGTGGAAGCACTGGTTAAGGGACCATCTGGTGCTTTAGGGAAGTGGGATAAATGACGAGACATTCTGGAAAATCTTGAGGAAAAATCACTTGAGGAAACACCAAGCCAATCCCTAGGAAATTTTGGTATTTTATCGAAGTGAAAAAAGTGTGGAGGCATTAGTAGCGCTACTGTTCAGTAGTAGACCGTGACCACATGACGAGTTGTATGACCTGCTTGCTGTTATGAAAATAGTCCTGATCTGGGAAATGGGAGTGTAATTCATGTGGGAGGATCATAGGAGTAGGCTGGTTAGGGAGGAACCGTCGGAGGAGGATCATAGTAGGCTGGTTAGGAGGAACCGTCAGAGGAGGATCATAGGAGTAGGCTGGTTAGGGAGGAACCGTCAGAGGAGGATCATAGGAGTAGGCTGGTTAGGGAGGAACCGTCGGAAGAGGATCATAGGAGTAGGCTGGTTAGGGAGGAACCATCGGAGGAGGATCATAGGAGTAGGCTGGTTAGGGAGGAACCGTCTGAGGAGGATCATAGTAGGCTGGTTAGGAGGAACCGTCAGAGGAGGATCATAGAGTAGGCTGGTTAGGAGGAACCGTCAGAGGAGGATCATAGGAGTAGGCTGTTAGGGAGGAACCGTCAGAGGAGGATCATAGGAGTAGGCGGTTAGGGAGGAACCGTCAGAGGCGGATCATAGGAGTAGGCTGTTAGGGAGGAAAGGAAGGAACCGTTTCTGAGGAGGATCATAGGAGTAGGCTGGTTAGGGAGGAACCGTCAGAGGCGGATCATAGGAGTAGGCTGGTTGGGAGGAACCGTCGGAGGAGGATCATAGTAGGCTGGTTAGGGAGGAACCGTCTGAGGAGGATCATAGGAGTAGGCTGGTTAGGGAGGAACCGTCAGAGGCGGATCATAGGAGTAGGCTGGTTAGGAGGAACCGTCAGAGGAGATCATAGTAGGCTGGTTAGGGAGGAACCATCAGAGGTGGATCATAGGAGTAGGCTGGTTAGGGAGGAACCGTGGAGGAGGATCATAGTAGGCTGTTAGGGAGGAACCGTCTGAGGAGGATCATAGGAGTAGGCTGGTTAGGGAGGAACCGTCAGAGGAGGATCTAGGAGTAGGCTGGTTAGGGAGGAACCGTCGGAGCTGCCAGGTAGAGATAACTGTGCTTTCAATCTGTTGCATGTCTGAGACAGAATTTTATTAGCGCCATCACTAGGGGGAGAAAATAGTTGGTCAGTTCTAATGAAGATGTCGTGTGAAAGATGTGCTGTGCCTTAAAGATAGGACAAACTTGTCTGTCTTTGGTTAATGGATTTTACAACCAGATGCCACATTCTCATGGGTGCCAAGATTCTACCAGGGAATTTGTTGGATACTTCAGATTAAGATATTTTAGGCATCAAATTTGACCAATCTTGGAAGTTTTCTGCTAGAATTGAATTGAATTCCATCCACAAATTGACCATCAGGACCAATTTCGGAAATATGGCAAGGGACCAGGTTCAATAAATATCAGTTGTCAAGATGATTGCTAGATAATACACAATTCTCCCACAAATTCAGGTCAGCCATTGAGTGTGGTTTTTTCAAAAATCTGTCAAAAATCTGTTTGTGCAAAAACCAACCAAGTTGTTTCTCTTTCATATCGAAGGCATAAATTTCTCTAGTTGATTCCCCTGTCCCACTCCTTTCCCTTCCTCCACCCCTCATGTCTGTTACCTCAGCTACTCCTGCAGACAGGGACATAGCAAATGGGGAGTCTCCTCCAAATCATACCCTCACTACGTGGCCTATGCCCCTACTGGCATGTCTCTAATTTCAGTAATATAGCAGGTTACAGGCTCACAAAAAAAATCTCTGGTGGGAAAGTTTTCACAGCTGTTGTCAAAGGTCGGCTGTAAATGTCTGTTAGTATCGTAGCTGAGGGTGCCCCACTCCATGCACAGGGTTCAGGGGTTTACGATGTTGTAATGTGTTTGAATTTTACACTTAACTGCCCAGAGGTGCCTGGCCTTTCAGGGTTGCCATCTGGTCATTTGGGATGCAAAACTGTCACCAGTTGGCATTAACGCCAAACTCTGCCGGGGAACAAATCATGTTCTGAGTGAACCTGCTTCTGGGAGCAATTGTGTAGGCCTACAATAGAGCAGTGTTTTGAGTGCTGACAGTATACAGACAGGTTGCAAAAGCCCATGCGAAACAGATAACACTATGCATTTTTACAGAACACTGCAATAAAATTTGGCTACTCATGAGGATTCTGGCAAATGTTTGTACTGCTCCTATTGCCCAACAAGGCCCAACAGGGCAGACTCAGATATGCCCCTGTGTGAGGCAGCTTGGGCATACATAGTTCTGGGCATCTCCATTATGCACTATTACTGTGGGTCGCCTGCAAGTACAAGTGTAACAAACAAATCATGTGGTTCTACATTTTGCTTCTCGTTTTGTCTTGCTTTCAGGTATATCACCCTAGATGAAATGTGGATTGATGTGATCATGGTCTGGGAATAACGCAGTTGAGGGGTGGGGGGTCAAATAAGAGAAGCATAGTGGCCAGTTGCAATCTGAAAGGCACAGAAGGCTTCCATAAATTGGCCTCTGGTTCCCAACTATTCGAAGGTCGCTCCCCCCCTTAGCTTAGCTTAGCTAGGTATGAAGGTAATAGAAATGCTACCTGACCAACCAGCCTTACTTTGATTTTGGTTTTAGGCTAAGTAAAAATAAAAACCTTTTAGCGTCGTCTCCTTTTTTTCGAAAATGATGAAGCCGTCCTCTTTTGTTTTTGTTTTTTCCTTTTGTGGCGACCCGACCAGTGCTTATCAAGATGTTTAAATACCAGATGGGTGTCCCACATTTAGCCCGAACTAATACTAATAGCTATTCATACCGAGCCTGCATAATAACCATTTCTAAAATAAACTGCAACATGAGAAAACCAGAGTTAGGACAGGAGGTTTGAAAACAGGTTTGAAGAGGAAGAAAAGAAGTGGGTCGAAGCTGGGTTTTGCCACTTGACCTTTCCAGAGGAGGCGCATCTTTTCTTCATTTATTTTAATGGTTATACAGGGTCTATAACCTGAAACATGCCTTTCAAATTGTTTCTTTGTCAAGAGCAACAACTGATTCCATTAATTAGACCTTTCACAACAAGATTCTTTCAAAAAAAAGTTATGGCCTGAAGAAGAGAAAAAGAAATTCTAGAATCCGCCAAAAAAGGAGGCATGCGGGGACGAGAAGCATGAAATTATTTTTATTTGCCTTATGTACTTGCATATCATACTTCCCATGGCTTGTTCTATTTCAAGAATAGAAAGGCCTTGTAGGCCTGCAGTCCATGTTTGTGGATTCATTCAGACATAAATCTCACCCATTTCCTGACTTCCAAGGTTTGCCTGTACAGTGTGCACTGCCTGTGCATGGACGTTACACATCACCTCCGCTGTGTTGCTCGCAGCTATTTACTTGGGGTTCAGCTGAATAACAATACCTGCCCAAATATAAATTTCAATCTGCTTGAAGATGGACAAAAAATAAAAAGTACTGAATTTCCCCTCAGGGCTGGGGAGGGCATGATTCCCAGTGTTTTTGGGAGGAAATTGAATAATTCTGAATTGCTTTGTTGTCCGCTATTCACTGGGGATGGTAATTAACCTGCCTAAGGGTTTATTCCCGGAAATGAATCCTGGGGAAGTTTTCATGATGAAGAAAAGAAGTCTAAGTGAGACTTCCACTGACTCTCATATGTGGTGGGGGCCATGTGTGTTAGGTAGAACCAATGCATTCTTCAGTGATGACAGATAGGAGAACTGTTGATTCTTCCCAGTGTGTCTTGGGGTTCTAGAATTGTTCAACAATCTCTTGTTGTGTCTAGTACAGTATACTATGTGCCCATTGTTTGTAACCTGCTGGGTCGGAGTGTGGGAGGGGGGTATTTTGTTCTGATTATGGACTTAACACATCTTCAAAATGCATTTTTGGCCAAAGTCGGGAGGCGAGTGCTAACCCCAGCCCCCCCCAACGTACTATATTATTATATAAATACTGAAAGGTCCGACTCTTCTGCCCTTGACTACATTAAGCACCTGCGATTTATCCGATTCAAACTAAATATGTAGCCTTATATCCATCACCATCTTTGGAGGAAAAGTTGCCTCACCTGGAAGATCTGTGTTGTGAAATCAATCTCTGCAGTATTTTTTCTTCAAACTCGTCACCAAGAGCTTGGTTGTTTTGAGTGATTTTCTGGTCCCCAGACATCTCGGTGTCGCGAGGCAGCCCGTGGGTCCTGTCGTCTAGGTATATCATGAGGTAGCTAGGAGTGAAGGTGTCCCCTGTGGTCCGGATGGTGCATGGCCCCAATCGGCTTAAGGGCTATTTTCATGTGTGCCCCTGATAAAATCCTCTCTTTTGAATGCCCAAGATTAAGAGTATGAATGATGAAGTGCTTTATTAGGTATCGCCATGAAGGCAGAAATCACTGGAGGGAGGAATGGAGGTGGGGTATTGAACCAGTGTGCCTCACCCAGGGGCCCACCAGAAACCAGAAGGTTGTGATATTAAAGGAATTTCAATTCAGTCTGGAGGCTTGGATGGCAACTGAGAGTCTATAAATCTGCCGTCTTCAACTCCAAGTCTTGCAAATGTTGTTTGCGTAATTGCCTTGTCATTTAAGGTCACTCTCGTCTATATATCAGAGCCTTGAATCTCATCACAGAAAGTAAATCATATCTTCAAAGGAATGAGAAGTTAAAACAAGAATGTTTTGTACATCTGCCTCTGCCCCTAACCCTCAGGCGGTTTACTTGAAAAGTTCTTCAATTCCATATATCCACGACTGCCAACTCATTATTGCATGTTGCTCCTGGTGTTTCTCCTTATAACATTAATATCAGTGTAACCACATGAATGTGTTTATGCCAATAAAATGTGGCCAGTATTGCACTGTTTGTTCGATTTTGGTGACTGGTACTGACTGATTGATTTATACCCTTCCTACTGAAGCAGCATGTCATGACCATATCTTCCTATAGATCTAGTGGCACCGGCACAGTTATTTTATGAGGCATAACAAAACCTCAAGGTAAGGAAGTTAGCCATAAAATCATGGGCAAAATTTAGTGATACACTAAAATGGCAGGATTTTTCTGGTAACTGACTGTTGAGGAGAAAATTCGACTCTGGCACAATATGGCAATTTGTTTGCATCGAACCATTTCATACATTGCATTTCTTAAAACCAATTAGGTAGCTTTGATAGATGTTTGAACTCTTGAAATCAAAAACACATTTTGCTCTAAAAGTGAAGAATATTTTTTAAATTTTTTATCATCAATGAACCGTGTGCTTACAAGTTCCGAGGTATCACGTCATACCTTGGACACTTAAACATTTCATTACCAAGCCGGGGTATCCCTGCTCATCCTGCATTCCATCATTAGTTTGATCTTATCCTCCTACCACCGCGCCACCCTCCATGCTTCCTTTAAGGCAGGTAGTGCAGTATGTGGGGCATGTCCACACAGGACTCAGTCCCTTCCACACAGGGGTGGGGGGGGGGAGAGCCCCTCCCAGGGAGGGGGAGCCCCTTTCAATTGATGCTACTGAAGCATGAGATTCCATTGGCGAAAAAAAAAATGGAAATCAGAGGAAGTGTGGGGGGGGCATAAGGTTTGATCCTCCACTCTCCTCCGCTAACCGTATCATCTCGCTCATTATTTGTTTCTCTGGAGTCCCACACCCTCCCCACTGCCTGCCTACACTGTGATCCGCTAGCTGCCTTCAGTTCATCGATAATCCGCTCATGTGTCCATCCATACCAATCTGTTTGGGCACCCATTATTTACAATAGGCATTAACTTGCCAGTGGAGCTGTTTGGAATCTACCATTGAGGTAGGGGGTTTATTCAGCTCATCCCAGCCTCTAAGTGTTTGCTGATTGATTTTTAAACACGGAACTGTTTAGGTCACAGGACGTTTGAAAGATATCGCCTTGCATCTTTCAGTGAATGACTGACTGAACCCATTTTAATGTTCCTCAGAGGTTCTCTTCCGCCGCTGTCACGTGTTATGTTGAATTGACACGAGCCATTAGTAGGAGGGCTGATAAGAATGGTTATTTGTCGAACTATACTGTGAGGAGCCATATACATTTGGCAACTGTTAACAGTGTTCAGGTTAAGCCAGGGCAGAGAGGTAGCCTGGCTCATTCCAGAGTTCATTATCAATGTTTGACAGAGTTGTCTCGGGACCCGGTGCATTTTCGCTTCATTCACGAGTGCCTTCCCGGATGACGGTTGCGTTTTTTTTCAGCTCTGCAAGGGACTTGTAATACCTTTAGGACCTATTCCATCAGAATAGATCTCTGTTGGTTGGTGAAGTCCTTCTTTTCTTTGAGCTAAGTTTTTAACTCTCCTCTGCATCTTTTAGAACAGAGGGCTTCCTTGCTTGATAGCAATATTCAATTAAACTGGCCATGACACGTCGAGCTATTTGCTTGGAGATCTCCAGAATTATGTATCTGGTCATTGTTGTATCTCCAAACATTTTATTGAGACTGCTGCATCAAAAGACAAATTGCAGGATCAAATATGGAGTAGCCGAGGGGGAACTGAATCTATCGAAGAAGTAGACAGTGGTGTAATCAGTGACAACCAAAATATTTCGGGTTCGACTACTCCAGTGGGCCACCCGGACGATTTTTTCCTATACCAGGTGGTGCTTAATGCGACCTTGCAGATTGCGATGGACAACGTTGGTATGTGACACTTCAAATAGGGGGGTGTAACAAATGATTTTTAGGTTACTATAATTTTTATTACTCGGATAGTGGCCATAAGTCTCGTCTTCGCTGGCGTAGCAGGATCTCCGTTGTTCTGAACTTCCGCTGTGAAATTCATTACTCCATGTTCCGAGAAGTGGTCGTGTCCGAGATTAACTGTGATAATCCTTTTCGGATAGTGGACGTAGAATGGCGGTCCTGCGGAGCAGGTTGGGATTGGTTACAAACGCCCTTCCTCGTTTCACTATCACATCGAAAGAGAAGCCATTTTATCGTTGGTGCTCATCCACAATCAATACGGCTAGGGTTCCTTGATTAGCCTTAGTTGGCTTCCTGAACCTGTAGAAATTTAATAAATTAAATCCTCAGACCAAACCCGACTTCTCCTCGACCCAAACTCTACCTTACCAAGTTATGGGCCCCCTTTTGAAATGTTGTGCAGTGACTTGAGCCAAATTGAAAAGCATCCCATCATACAATGTTAACTGTTGCCTGACTTGCACAACCCTGTGAATATCCTTTGTTTTCCATTCAAATTTACACTTTAATTTTCACTTGGTTTATGAGGAAGGATTGCTGTTGTGTCGTAGGTTGATGGTTGTATAAAGAAATAGAACTTCTTCCGAATGTTAAGATATTTGATACAATGAAACAATAGGTAATCCTGGGTTGTTTAACTATACTTCGGGCCAATAGAGCTATTATTTTTGTATACACCATAGTACAATACCCTTTGTTGTAGCCAATCTTGCAGCTATCCTTCAAAAACTTCATGCATATCATTGCAAGCTGAGAGCTCTGTAATCTGCTTGTACAGTGAGAAGGGAGGGAAAATGATATTGGTTCTTGAAAGTACTCATTGAATTTTAGAGTGTATCCCTTACAGCAATGAAATTAACCACTTTTGAACGTGGGAGGATATTATGGGGTCATAGCTGGGGGGTCAATCACACCGACGGAAAACCCAGCATCGATAAGTCTCTGCACATGGAGCTCACCCTACCTCCTTGACCTACAGCAAGATTTTTGGCCTTACCATTCTCTCTTGGATGGGAATGTTTCATATTTTCTACATTCTCTTGAATCTTTTTCCCTACTTGTTGGAAATTCTGCTCTCCTGGAGTTTGTCAGCACATGTTGTACGCAGTGAACGTAGCACAACAGTCCATGAGAATTTGTGTGAGGATTTTCCACACCATCAGTTAAGTCTATTGGAGTTTAAGTTGGGCGGTTATAGATATAGTCATTATCAATTTTTATTATGCACATAAACACTGCATTCTTAAACAAAAGGGCAAGTGAGGTAAATGTGAAAACTGGTCTCTGGGAGAATTTATGGAAGACCTTTTTTCATCAGGCCCCATTATTACGCGCATGTTGCTACAGTTGCAATGTTTATGAATGTGGGAGAATGGGGTTCAGCCAACATGAGATTTTTGTGAATGATTGTACTAACAGGCTAAAACTTCATCTTTGGTTAGCTAGAATCATAATTTTTCAGAGGCCTGCATGCCTTTTTCGTAATATCTCGAATGATTGTAACCATCCGGAAATGATAGCCGAGTTGAATAACGACTGGGTAAACCGTGTTTCAATGGAATTTAAATGAGAAAACTGTGCAGCCTTACTCAACCACTAATTTTCTCCTTCTCCCCTCTCACTCATTCGTTTATTCACTTAGGCACTTATGTAGCAATCTCCTGGAAGGACCTAAGTGGATCCACACGCCGGGACACCTGGTGAGCGAAAACCCTTATACTACCAGATGGAAACGTGAGCTGTGGTTACCAGGTTGCTCCTGTGGCCTGCCTTGACCCAACCAGGTCCCCATATCGACGACTACCACAGTGGACATTATCATCTGACGGTGTGCAACTACCGGAGCCCCCCCAAAAAATGCAGTGGAATGTCACAGCCAGAACCGGCAACTGACTGACAACGAACACCCTGCCCACCTGAGCACCTTGGCGCCAGACATGCATTCTACTGGAGGTACCCGGCAAGATGGACAAAGTCAGGACTCATGTCTTATGATTGAACACATGTATGGTAATATTCACGCATTGCAAAATGTGTGTGTCACTGCCAATATGCATACAAAGATGGCAGTGCAGCACATTGGAACCTCAGTATTTTTCCTCTTTTCACCTCCAAATAATTCAAATGTACATATTTCTCCTCTTTCCAGGTGTGGTCACCCATGGACCTCGGCTCTCACGGGGGCTGGGAGGGCCCAGGCGGGTCCACCCTTGAGAGGAGCCCACAGGGGTTCGGCTTCCACCCTCCGTCAGTTCATTGTGTACCCCCCTGAGGCTGCCATAGCTGAACATAACCGGGTGGAAGACGAAAGACAGAAGGAAGATCGTAAGCAAACATTTAAATACTCCTTGAATCCAGTAACTCAAACACACCACCTGCGTATGTTCATGTGTTCCCCAAGCGTATACCCTGGTGGCACTGCCAGTTAGCATGTTGGCATATGAACATTCCAGAGATTTTCCTTACCTGTACCACAAATGGGGCTGGTTGCCCTCATGATTATTCTAGATTGATTAATCAACTTGTGAAAAGAACGATTAATAATCGATTGGTCAAATTCCTCTGTTATTGCCTCTGGTAGGTGATTTATATATTACAGGAGGGTGGAATCGGTAAGTCCTCTGCACAATTACATGCAGGCCTCGAATTAACTGACACAGCACCAAACGGCAATCCCCGCTGTCGGTGCCCTACCCAATTCGGCCGTGATGAGCCCTTACATTTCAATCTTCACCGACGGCAGTGACTGCCGTGCTCTCATTGCTCATGCCGTCGGTGCCCTCCCCCTCTCAAAACTATAGATTAATACCCACAGCAACTTATGAAAGTTTTCCATTTGATCATCAGGCCCATTACATGTAAAAGTGTCATGATTTTCCGCATTTCATTCTACTCAATTCGGCATTGGATTAGTCCTTTTCATTTTCCAGTTGTATTGTATTGTTGGGCACGACCTAATCAGTATATCGTGTATGTTCAGATGGTACCGTACATATTAGTAGTGAAAGTAAAAAACTTGCTGACGTACGCAACCCCATGGAGCTATTATATTAACTGCAACTGACTTACCAATTCATTCGAGTAGGCTATCAAATCTCGCTCGCATCGCACATTAAGCGGATTATCCTTCCAACATACTGACTACATTTCTGTCGTAGGATTTGGTACGAGGAATCAATAGATAAACTTCATAATTAACGTTAACCCAGGCCTGGCCGGCCCACGTGCTCACACATTACATAATAATAAAACTGCAGATTAAGGCACTGCGACCGGCCTACGTAAGTCAATAATTGTACATCACGTCTGAGCTAATTACGGCTTGCATTGCAGTGCTGCGCACTGGTGTTGAAACTGGTTGAACCGGTTCGTGCAGCAGGCAGGCCACCTCGAGCCGCTCGCGATGGGCGCAGGTCAGCTAGCGTTACATGAAGTACGCTGTACGGTGCGTATGGTGTGTGGAGGATTGAGGGATACTGTTATGAGGGTAGTTGCTCGCGAGTTTCTTCGCAGCGACGAAAACTTTTCAAAATCACATGTTTAATTGCAATATACAGTAGTCCTACATGATAGGCATGAATTGAATAGATGCCAGGACAGATTACATTGTTTTCCATGGAAATAGTGAAAAAACGATCTCAGTGAGTATTAGAGTAATACGATGTAAACGCATTGTCAAAATCGAGGCGGTGGCCGACCGAAAACAAGAATAACACTGGAGCTCGCTTTTAATGTTACGTAGTATGACGAGAGAGTTACACAGTACAATAGAACATTGCGGGTAATTTTCAAAATTTGCTCTTGCCCTTGTCTTTTTTACAGATTGCCTTGATGCCCTTAAAAATGTTCTAAATTGCATTGGTGCCCTGCAAGGGTATGAATGTAACGGAAGGCAATTTTTACATTGCCTCAGAAAATTGCCTTGCCCCTCAAACTTTTAATTCGAGGCCGATTACATGTATCAACAGCGACATGTGCAGTGTGGGGTAAACCGCCGACGTGCTAGACATCACCCCGCAGAAATGGCCTTTGTTGATTCGTTCGAAGAAACACATGAAGTTATGTACATTGGAACTGTGGTGGACTTTGAAATGCCCTACCGTTTGTTCAAGACCAAATGTAATTCACATTCTCCAAGTTTCGTTCAAATCCGACAAAGTCAGAAAAATCCTGAATAAAAAACGCAACTTTGACCCTCAGGGCATGAAATTACCGTCAGGTTTTCCAGGACAAACTTTAGTCCCACTCACCAAGTTTCATGTACTAACTAACTAACTCTGTATTTTTCGCAAAAACAAAAACAAATTTGGACTCTGGTGACCTTGAAATCACTGTCATGTTTTTCCGGGGGACCATTTGGTCCCACCGAACCAAGGTTCATGTAAATCGGACCACTCTGTTTTTTTCGTTCAAACCCTGACAAAATAGAGGGCAGCAAAACAGCAGGTCGCCCACTTCGAATCATTCCGAATTTTGCTAGGGACGGACTTGTGTATCAAGTTTAGATCGAGCGGGATAAAGTGTGAAGAGTATGCGTAATGCCTAAAGTTACCGGCGCTGGCGGATGACGGCGGTACACCCCAAACATATATCCCAAAACCATAACATCCCCGAACACATAAGATGTGTGGTCTAGAGTCTGGACACGGCGTCAGAAACAGGAATACAAAATTGTGACAGCATTGCTATTCATAGCTTCCGATTAATTGGAACTGATATTCTTAATTTTCTACAACCACCAGCCATCCGTTATTGCAAAATCAGGATTCTGATGTGCTAATCCCAATTACGTAGAGACTATTATTTTGCATAACAAGTCAGTTTCAGAGTAACCACAACAATCGATTACTTGCTCGATTCGCTGCGGTTTTAAGTAAACGCAATACTTATTGAACGCGAATGTAAGGAAGTTTGGAAGTTTATGTTTAAACGCGCAGATCCGGCTTTGTTACGCGCTCTTCAGAGGGCGTACCGCCTCAACGGAATACAAACGAGCAGAACGACGACGTGCTGGTTGCATTGGAGAACGCATGTTCACACGCGCAGAACCCCTCCGGGTTTGCCACGCGTGGTTTGTATTGCGTCTCGTGGAAGTACGCACAGCACGCATGCTAATCCTTTTGGTGTATGGTACGCAATTCAATTTACTTCGATTGAAACAACGCAATAGTTACCCTAGCTGCTTATTACTGTTTAGAGATACTAAGATATAGATAAATCTAGAGATATCAGATATTCTAATCGTTTGGATTATTCTTGATTTGCGGGTTGTCGAGTAGGAATAAACTACAGTCAGGTCGCTTTTAACTGGTTTCAATAACAGTCTCGACTCTGATTTAGCTTAATAACTAACTCCTCGGGCTGCGCCTCGTCCGTTATTTAACCTAAATTCAGAGTCTCGACTTGTTTTATTCACTCAGTAAGTCTCCCAGTTGCAGTTTTATCCCAATTATTATATCCCCGCAACACTGTACGTGTTCGGGATATTATGGTTTTTGGGGGGGTCGCCGGCCGCCGCCGCCGGCCGACTCCGGCAACTTTCGAGCGTTAGCGCATACTCTTTCAAAACGCTTTAGCCGATCCTCTGAACTTGGTACACCATGTCCGCCCTAACACAATCTTTGGATTAGTTCGAAAGTGGGCGTCACGCCAAATGTTGCTGCTGCCCCTCCTTTTGCAGTTTCGAACGAAAAAACAGAGTTGGTCGATTTACATGAACTTGGTGGGTGGGGACAACAATGGTCCGAAAAACATGATGGTGATTTCAAGGTCACCGGAGGTCAACTTTGTCGTTTTTTCCGCGAAAATACAGACTTAGTCTATTTACATGAACTTGATGAGTGGGGCCACAAGTTGGGTTCGAAAACCATGACGGTAATTTCAAGGTCACCAGAGGTCGAATTTGCGTTTCTCAGATTTTCTAAACCTGTCAGTTCGAAAGAAACTTGGAGAATGTGAACTCAGTTGGTCCTTGAACAACAGGTAGGCATTTCAATGTCACCACAGGTCAATGGACATAAACTCTATGGTGCTTTTCCTTCAACCAGTCGACAACGGCCATTTCTGCGGGAATATACAGGTCGGCGGTTCACCCGCCTGCAAACGTGTCTAGTTGATTAATCATTGTGCTACTCGATTAACTCTAGTCCGGCACAGCCCACCACCAATCAATATGCCACATCGATTGTGTTGGTTGGACAGATTAGGCTAAAAATCCTACTCAAATAGAGACCAAACCTACCAAAAACAAGGATAGCTGAATTTTGACGGGGAACTCCAGGCTAGAGGTATTTTCCCTTGCATTTTAGATATATTTCAGACATTCCTAACAGTGTTTTGATGGACTTGAAAGACCTCCATTATCATTGTCACAGTGAATTCAAAGTCCCGCCCTTGGTTGCATATTCATAACACAGCGCGGTACGGTGCACAGCGCATTATTGCACAAGTTTCAAATAACCCTCAATATTGTGACGTAGTCGACGCCCAGCAACAAGCATAGCCTCAGTGTGTACACGTACGTACGTGAGTTACGGCTCAGCGCCCAGAAGTAGCCGATCATCAGTGCATATCATAATTCATAATTCAAATAAACAAAGAATACTGTTCATCATTTCTAGTGAAGTTATGGCCTACAACCCGATTAGAAAAGGTCACTAGAAGCAATGAATTGCCCACTCGCCAACAATCTTTTCGAAATCGCTCGATCCGACGTTACACACAAAGTCTATTAGATATGCCCATTGAGGATGTGGAGATTTCATGTACAAAATTTCCCCATTGGGAACATGTCGTAGAGGAGCATAATCTGAGCCATTTGAATCATGTGACTGCCTGTTTCGGTCAGATTGATTCATGTCAGCGAGATCCAGTCATTTTGTTCGGAATTTTTCGACAAGAAATTGGGATGAAAATGCTAATTTAGGAAGGGGGCGGGGTAGTACAGATTATAAAGTATGTTTGTTTTGAGGAGGCCATGCTAAAACTTCGACTGACCCGGTTTTGAAATCAAATGACAGTTCAAAGTTGGACTGGTATAACATTGTTATCGAGAATAGTCGGTTGTAAATAGCAGTCTGGGGCGTCGCCTATGTCACAATTAAGGAGGATTCCCAATAGCGCTCAAAATACGGATGAAAATGGTTTGAAAAGATGTAGAACATCGGGAGACATGCCTCTTGACTGGAGTTCCCCTTTGAGCCAAAATGCTTGACATGTAGAGTTGTAGACCTTCAGGGGCAAAAAAAGTAGAGCGATAGCGAACATGTCTCTCGCCTTGAGTTCCCCTCTAAGCCGAGATGCTTGACAGTGATGGGGTGGCCAACCCAGACTTTTGTGTTGTTGCCAGATGTTCAGTTGTTCATTGGTGGGGTGGATGGTCAATTTGGGGAAGTATCCTATCACAGGTTCACAAACCAGTTCATTTTTTCAGATATTTTATCCTTGCTCTCATTTGCATCCCTTTACAGCATCATACGTCAGGACCGAGTTGGCTCCCATGGACACCATCTTCATAAAGCAGGTCCGGGATGGGAGCCCAGCGTACAGAGCAGGGCTAACCGCAGGCGAACGCATCGTTCAGTAGACGGAGAGAATATCTCAGGGAAGAAATATGAGACGGTCGTTGATTCTCTACAATCAGGGTACAGTAGCTACCTGATTAGCACTGTTTCACAAACAGTTGTCAGATAACTTCTTTTACTTCTGGGGGGTGGTGGTGGGGAGGGGGGGTGATAGGGAACAATGATGCCACAGGCAGGCACTCTGGGAAACTTGTGATTTCCGCCCCAAGGGAGGGTCTGTCCCCCCATGAAATTTTGGGTTGTTCCCATACCTTTTTCGAAAAAATACTATATTCCCTGACACTTATTTTGCTGCTAAAGATAGCAAATGTAGTACCAGATTGCATCTAGCACCATAATATGCTCCCAATGGTCATTATTTTTTTCGATGGTTGCTGCGGAGCAGAGGATCAAACCTACCACGGCCGAGCCAAGGGTGCAGACTGGATTACTGCCCCTATCGTCAGATGCGATCCCTAACAATTACACGAAAATAAGGGCACGCCTCTTTGGAAGTACCTTAAAGTGAGGGTGGGAGTATTCACATGCAGACAGCAACTTGCAATCACCTGTCCCACTTTTGCCCCTTTCCCAATCCCTTGTGCTGAACGGCCATCAGAAGGCAATGGGTACTATTTTTGAAGACTGGTATGACCCAACCATGATTCGAAAAAACCCTGGTCCGCGGGGGGAAGTAAGAGCTCTAGTCTTAACTACCAATTGTGGCTTACCACGAGTCACTGTGTCCTATGGTGTTTATTAGAGTAATTTAATAAACTCTGTAAAATAGTGAATATCTGGCCTATATCAGCCCTACATAATGCCTTCCTTAGTTGTCTACGAGCGAGTGTGTGAGAATCGAATAGGCTTTCAATGAAGTAAATTTATTAGTGATTGTACATACTTTCGACCACATACCTGATGAAGTGTGCTTGCCTACTCTGCCAGCTTTATACCGGTACTGGCATTCCTTTCTGCATAGAAGTGTTCCAGCACCTCATTATTCTGTTTAAATGCTAGCCAAAATGAGCCAAGCTACCGGGTATAAGTGTTTTTTGCGCGTTTCCTGAAGTTTCGTCGCCATATCAGCCCTACATAATGCTCTCCATAGTTGATTTCGAGTATGTTATAATGGATAAGCTTTCTATGTTCTAATAACGTAAATTCATTGCTGATTGTACTTAACCTTTGACCATATACATATTACTGGAAATGTTTATTAGAGTCATTCAATAAACTCTTTTTCACCAGTTTATTTTCAACTTCGTTATTCCAGGAACGAGAGCCTCACGCTGGAGGTAGTCCCCAATCGGGACGACATCCTGCAGGTTGCATATCCAAACTCATCATTGAGGTCACCTAGGAGAATCGCGTCAAATGATGACAAACTCCTGAAACCAGACATGACCTCACCAAACTCTAACGAGAGCGGGTTTCTCTCGGACGATGACATCCTCATCGTTGGTGGTAGGAAAAACCCCGAGGCGTTAGCTAGGAGGAGGGGGTCGGAAAGGACAGAGGTTCACATACCCTTAAAGACTATGGCAGTGATACAAGTCCGCAGAGGTTTTTTGTGAGCGGGTATCTAGTAGGGATAAGGCAGGGACCACGATTCATCAGACAGCTCTGTTATAGTTTTGCCTAAGGATGGCACAATCCAGATCCACGGGCGAAACGGTAAGACCCTGAATTTGATGGTGACGACTCGTCTCCACCAACTAGAGGACAAACTCGCACAGCTTCTCCAGATACTTCTTCAATTTCTAGGACTAATAGTTCTGAAAATAAGCCTGAACCGAAGCCGAGCAAGCAGGTATACCCACAAAGAACCTTCCGCCTAACGGGGGTGTTAGGAAGCCCTCCAAGGCCATCCCAAGGTAAGCCAGTTGTGTCTGGGGTAGGGTCTAATAAGGATCCCGCCGTTACCAGCACATCATCCCCCGTGGCCAAGTACAACCCTTGTGTGAATGTTTTACCAAACAAACCTGTCTTGGTGCGGGTCGAAGCCTCGCACATCACAGAGGAGCGGGGCGATACCCGCACTCCCGGTGTTCCTGTGAGGCTCAGGGTAACCCCTCCCCAGCAGAGCGTACCCTCTCGCAGGGGCAGGTGGGCTCAAACTCTAACCTAGTCAACATTTCCAATTTGAACGATGGACAGGTCCGGATAAGGGTCAAGGACCCATTCTTTCAGGAAACCAAGCCAGTGTATTCAAGCAGTACTAGTAGCCTTGACAGGTCGACTCCCAAAGATGATATTGGACGCCTCTCAGCCAACCGTCAAACTCTCAAAAACGGTAGCCCCTGGTGAGACGGAAACCTGTGTCATCGACGGAGGTCCTCCACCAGAATAGCAATAGATAAAGACGCTGATCCAATCGCAGTTCGCTATAACTCTGAGAAACTGAAACCCTTCCACAACTTGATTCATCCCAGTATCAGTCCCCTCGCGTAAGGACAGGGGAGTCCAGGGGCAAAGGGAAGGGTAAACGGGACGAGGGCGACGGGAGGCTGAAGAAGTTCTGGTTCCATACCTCGGCCACGATCGATGTAAGGGACCACGAGAAGAGTTCCTCTACGGGAGGAATGCCCGTGCGGACCTCGAGGGAGAGCAGCCGGGGGCGAGTGAGGGAGCGGAGCCTGGAGCGCGAGAAGAAGAAGAGAAGTATATGCTGGACAGGAAGCAGCGGAGCCAGAGCTACGATCGAAGCTACCACAGAAAAAACGCCAAAAATCAGGTGAGGAAGCGCTCTGTGCTAACAGGAATAAAAGAGAGAATGTAGGAAGCCACAACATGTCATGCCCCTTTAATGCTTGGTCTGACATCCAGAAATTTCAGAGTAGGACCCTTTTACACAACATTTCTGGGAATGTGCTTTGCCTGACTGTTTCGCTGGTTAATGTGGCGTGACATAGAAGACCTCTAGCATACTAAATCACTCAGGCTGACAGTGTTCACCTTGAAGGGTGACATTGTTGGCACCAAGTTAAAGGTGGTGAGTTGTTTTGGTACCATGGGAATTCTGAACCTTGAACGGGAATTTTTGGAGCCTTATACACTGGAAAGAGTAATGTTTTCCGAGATGAGGTAGAAAATAAATTCTTGATAGCAGTGGCCAATACTGTTGGTAACCTTTCATCCACTCTATATTAAACAAAATTTGGATTTTGATCCCGTAACAAAATGAGACAGAACATGTCTGTCAATTCAATATATGACCCTTTAATTTTGTGCATCATTGTTCAGTCATTTACCAAAAAAGGTATAATACCTGGAGAAAAGCTAAATGTGTCAGTCCTAACCCGACTTTTATACAACTTCCTTTACAAAGTCAGAGGCCTTGACGTTTGTACATGTGTATGTCAAGATATCATCATGCAATAATGAATGAGTCACACTTGAACCATGCGAAATGTTTGTCTTTCACCAAAAAAGACAAAATTTCACCTTGAGGAAGATCTGTGAGAATTGGTACTTTGTAGGTGTTGATGGTTACTTCTGTGGAAGACAACAGAACTTCTGCGGAATGTTGAGTTATTTAACACAATGAAACAGTGAAATACATTTAAATAATTATCTTTGTGTTCACGGTGACATCATGCATTATCCCTCGATTGGGTTTCTCCCTAATTTCCTGCACAATGAACCAAACTTTGAAGGCCTGAAATGAGGCATTATCACTGAGTGACAAATTAATTAAGCTATGTTAGTAATTAGCTTCCCCCCCCCTCTCAACAGTTTCTATACCCCATCCAATGACGGTGGACTCTGAGTAAGGAATGTCCGGGGAACAAGGGCGGGTGGTGTTGGTTATGGGGGGGGGGAGTATTCTAGCCTATCAGGTAGCACAGTAGGAGGAACGTTAGCTGAATCATTGTCAGGAGGAATTGAACCAACCTCACTGTCACGGCCAGCCTCACAACTCATATACAGGTCTGTCTGTACAAAAAATTTGTTCTGTGGCATTGTTCTGTCAGTCTTGAAAGATATTGAAGTAGGAAATTGCTCTACCTCATGTTTTGAGGATCCAATACCATGGTAGTATTTGTCCTTCCTAATCCACCCTCCCTCCCCCCCTTGTAGTGGCCGTCCTGCTGTTGTGTGTTAAGTATTTCCCCTCCCCCCTCCATCGAAAAAAAATTTCGCCTAAACGCTTTGGAATCCAACCCAATTTCCTGAATCTCAGCATGAGACAGTTGACCACCTCTTCCTGTTCAACGTTTCTCTTCTTTCCTCTTTTTCCCAGTCAATCAGACAGCATGCCATCTATGCTGAGAGGTCCCAGGAGACCCAGATACATAGGCCGCCCCGACCCCGGGCCCGTAGTCGCAAGGACTCGGACCCACCAAGTCCCATCCTGAGAAAAAGGACCCTGCAGCACGCCGTAAGAATTGTAAAGACTTCACTAAAGGAGAATAGGTGTCTAGACCTATATCCGGTGGTTACCACCTTCCACCGTCATGTATTTCAACATCAGTTTCCGACTTTAGAGGCTTGAAAGTTTGTTGAATGTCCACGGAACTTGGTGGATGTAATATGCATTCGGTCTTGAATAATTTGAAAGGTTAGTTGGGGTCATTGTCTATTTAAATGATTTATGCACATTTTCAAAGTGTAATTCCCATGGAACTTAATGAGGTCCAGCTTTGTCCTAAAATATGCAGAGGAGGTTTACTGGAGGTCAAAATAGTGTCTAATTTCCATAATTTATAAAAAAAATTCTGTTTATTCCACATTTTCACAAAACATGGTCAAATGATCAACTAATGGAGGGCAGAATTTTATCGTTACAAAATGTAAAATTCTGCTCGTCTGCTTTTTCAAGGTTTGCCCGCCCCATCGGTTATGCACTGGGGGGAAACATGCCATTTCTGCCTTTTGAAAGTATAAAGCAGGAAGTTCTTGACAATAATCAACAGTCTGTCCCTATGTTTTTTGGTGGTATTGCAGCACTTAGAGCTGAGGAGAACTATAACATCCCTATTGATGCTTTCAGATTCCTGCCTGTATTTATTATCTGTATTTGCTAGAAAATTCACTTTTTTGATCTCTCAATTTCAGGATGGTTGAGACATACTAAATAATATTACATGAAAAGTAGTAACAACCACTGATTGGAAAGAAACGTTAAGATCAGCGTTTCGGGCCCCACTTGTTTTCATCTTCTCAACTAGAAAACGGTGCAGGCGGGTAAACCGTCAGCGAGTATTATCACTGCAAAGCTACCCTCGTAGACACTCGCAGGTTACAGGGATATTGAGTATCCCTAGTGTCGAAATGAAGGCAAATGAATTGACGTGACTTGATAGCGCTTTCCAAGTCCTTGTGAGCATGGTATCACTTGGCACTCATCTGGGCTCCAAATAAGGAATAGGGAGAACAACATGTGATACTGAATACGATTTAGAGTGCTGTTTAAATTGAGTGGCAGGTTGACTACAGGCAGACTACTGTCATACTTGACGGACCTGCTTTAGCCTTCTAAAAGCCTATGATATGCCACAGCCATTAATGAAGAAGAAGGGGGTCCTCAGTATATTTGATGGGGAAAACAAATCATTGCAGGGTTCCGTTTGACCAATTCCTACTGATTGAGAGTCAATCACTCACAGCGCATGGGCGTTGGGAACGTAATAGTCGATCTATATCTGCCCCGTGGCCACATTTTCGTGGGAGGGATCTATTCTGTCCACAGTTTTGCTAACACAATTGGCCATGTGTTTTGTATGTATCTCTCTCACCCATTCCATTATTCTAGGGTCCAGTGGTTTTCTACGACCTGAGATGCTAAGTACGGAGACACTCCAACGGAAGCAGGTCCAGACGGCCAATATCTTTGGTGGGTTTCGTACGACGTGATCTAGCCTCGCAAACACGGTTGTCCAAATCTATCCACGGTGTGGTCTTGACTTAACATTTAAAACCCGGCATTCGCTGCAGCCTCAGTAGACATCGCGCTGCAAACATTGAATGCTTCTGCTCTATAGTATTGTTTTTTGATGTTGCTTGCTAAAGTATTATCGCAACTCTGCTCTGTATCCAGCGTGCCATGGTATGTGTGCAAGAATAGCTGCCCCCTATCCCAGTAGCTTCCCCCTATCCAGTAGCTGCCCTCTATCCCAGTAGCTTCCCCTTCCCAGTAGCTGCCTCTATCCCAGTGGGCTACCCCCTATCCCAGTAGCTGCCCCCTATCCCAGTAGCTGCCCCCTATCCCAGTAGCTGTGCCCCTATCCCAGTAGCTGTGCCCCTATCCCAGTAGCTGTGCATGCCCTTGAGTCCGTAGCACCTATGGAAATGCACATGGCATGAAAATGAAATGATCTATCCGACACACCAAATTGGACTTTTAAGAGAGAGATGAACGCAGCATTTTAACAGTGAACTGAAAAATGGGAAGGCCTGGTTTCAAATAAATGTGTTTAAATTTTATCCACAAAAGCTTCATTAAAGTGAAAGTTCCGTGATGACAGAGTACATAATCAGGCACTATTTCTTATTAATTTAGTGACGAAAGCTTCCTTCTCACAAAGTCATCTTCTCCATTTTCTTTTCTTTTACTCGCAGGTTGAGGCCTTAGTTGCTATGTTGATCACTGAGCTTCCCAACTGCAGTAGTGGTGTTTGATTGGTTCATCTCGTGTACTTCAATATGACCTGAAGTACATCATTATGTCAACCGAGCCAATGAAGCAGTTAGTCTTCACTCGAGTCGTGATGTAACTGTGAAGTTCTTGTACCTTAAACTGTTGATAAAACAGCCGGAAACCACCCAAACACGGCTATTGTCACCTCCTTAATCTATTCTCCACAAGTGTGTTGAACAATGTATATTGGTGGAAGGGATTGGACATATAATGACCGGTGGTGTGGCTAGGAGTTATGTTTTGGGGGGAAATTCCCATTCAGGGGAAAAATTTGGGGGGGATCGGACAAAAGTGGGGGGATTCCAAGAATTTGTTGCATTGGCGTTCGCACCCATAGTGCAGTGCCATATATTTGCAATTGATATTCTTCAGCAGGGTATATGTCAGCCAACATGAGCCCAGTTTGCATGAACAATTATGCATGTATGTTTTTTTTCAGGAAGTATTAAACAACAGCCCTACAGAAGAAATGCATTGTATGTTTGATCAAAAAAGTCATGGGCCTAGGACCTTCCCCCACCCTTTCCCCCAAAATCTGCCACTCTATGAACCCCCACCCCCAACCAAGTCCCACTCTATGACACCCTCTGTGACAGCGATAATTTTGCACTGACCCAAACAGGATTTAAGCCTCTGGCAAACACTGGATCTGTGAAAAATTCTGTCAAGGATTCTAGTTTTCCCCTCAGCTCCAAATTAGTTCAATGTTGCCATGGCCTATCATCACTCAATCTCGGCGTTAGCCATGCAATTCCAAAACCAGCCAAACCCTGTCCCCACCCTGAATCTGTTATCTCCTCCCCCACCAAGTCTAGCATGAATCAATCCCATCCACATGTACATTAGTTTTGAATACTTTAGATCCAGCTGGGCCTGGGGCAAATTCGTAACAAACCACCAAAACCACACACATGTGGCCTACCCTTGGCTAGTGCCCTGCAGTGTACTCAACACCATATAGTATAACTTATGCACTGATCCTGTAGGGCCTATTGGAAGGCTGATCGGGAATGACAACATTTGCTAAATACTCTGTAAATCTTACCTTAGCTTGAAGGTAGACTAGTAAAATTAGAATATTTGAAGTATTTTTCTATTTTGACCTCGATTAATATGTCTGCGATTACGCAAACTTTGCAGGAAGTACGTTAGTTTTCTAATACAGCAGTATATTATTCGGCCTAACTAGGCCTCAGCTAGCTCCGCCAAACAGTACAATGAGTACTACTACTACTATATGAGTGGACTGTACCTATCTTGCCCATAGAAATCATACAGTATAACGGGAAGTGGCTAAGAGTTGTTTACTTTTGGGGCAGCAAATTGGGGTTGCGTGGGGTGCTTGGGTACCAGAGTATTGGGCATAGATGTTGTGTAGTGCTCTGAAGAACCGAGTCGTCATCATGTCACAATGGCTCTTCTACGTTAAGCATATACTTCTGTGATAGTATGAATGAATGGATATATTTTTTATGTGTGATAATAAGTACTGGTCTTCATGTTGTTATTTGTTTGGTGTATTCTGCCCATCTCCATCGCAAAAAGAGTGGGGACTTTCCCTCATATGACCAATTTCCCTGCGGGAATCATGAGAGGATTGCGCGAATCCGCATTGCGCACCTTCGCGGCGCACACTGATCTAATCTATACGCTACATCATCATTTGTAGTCCTTTATTAATGCATCAACGTTATAGTCATTGCAGGTGCATATTATCTTTTCAACATTTAGTGAAGGTGGCTGCTGTGGTATACATGTACGGAGAGCTAAACGTAAAAAGAAATTTTAAAAGCGTCCAATCTATTGGTAAGCAGCTTGCTTCTCGCTAGTTTTCATTCAGTGGATATTCTAGGTAAGTACTGGCAGGCAGGCAGGTAGGGACCCTTTGTCCAATGTCACTGTCTATGGTATAGTGCAGGGGCCTGATAGGTACTCTTCCTCTATGTATAGGCAGGAAGCCTGAAGGACCCCTTAATCATGGTATAGTACAGGAAGCCTGATAGGTTATCCCTTCCTCATGGTATAGTGCAGGAAGCCTGAAAAGTTAACCAATCCTCATGGTATAGTGCGGGAAGCCTGATAGGTTACCCCATCCTCATGGTATTTTAAGGCAGGAAAGCTGAGAGGTTACCCTTCCTCATGGTATCAGTGCAGAGAAGCCCTGATAGTTAACCCATCCTCAGGTATTATAGTGGGGAGCCTGTTGATAGGTTGCCTGTAGGATGCAGACAATGTGTGAACACAATATACTGGAACCTCGATGTGCAAGTAGCTACCGAAAAGTACTCATAGCCTTGTTTTTTAAGAAGGATCAAAAATTTCTAGGACCTAAGCTTTGAACTATAAGAATATACTGGTACAATCTAGTCAAATTATTCCACCACTGTATGAAGCATTCACAAGTAATTTGGGGTGGTGAGTATTTTCTGTTCAAGCCCTTCTCACAACTGTTATAAACAACTTTTAAGTACTCTTCTTCTCTCTTTGCTCTGTGTATGTTGTGGATATGTGGTGTGTACAGTAACTGGGCTTCAGTATGTCATTTTACTGAGCTCATCACTTGTGTACAGTATCCACAGTGTATACCCGGATGTTACAACCTGACTGTTTCAAATGTGTATAGTGAAATTGTCTTTTGCACCATGCACTCTATACCTGGGACAAGATGAGTTATTCCACATTGGTGGGCCAACAAAATGGGTAAAATGACCAGCCCCATGGTCACTATGTGACTGAAAAATCATGAGAGGTGACATACTCCCCACTGCCCCACAGCACACTCTCAAGAGACCAAAGACCATGCTCTGTTTTCCAAATGGAACAAATGACTGACAATGGCTCACTCCTCAGTCTCCATTAATGACTGACATCATCTGCCCCCCTACAATGACTCATGTATGCATAATCTTGCCTTTGGACAGTGACCCTGCAATGACCCACTTTGTCTGGGTAGTGGGGGGTGTTATTCAACCGACAAGTGCACAATAAGCAATTCCTTGGGGATGGGGTGAGGGATTTTTTTTTTTCAACAGTGGTTGGCACAATTGACAGAATGCTGGTCTTCCATAGGGAGATTAGGGTTTGATTTCCATACCAAAGACTTGAAAATGGTTCCTTCTCGCTGGGGACTGATCACAAGGGATTGGAGCAGGGACAAACAAGGGAAGGCAATATGAAGTTGATGTCTGCGTGTAATTACTCGGACCCCCAAATAAGGATACCGCGCCAAAGCGGCATTGCCTTATTCATGGTTCCTGGTGAAGGATCCACAGCTGACAATGAGGTGCAGTATCCAGGCCTGCACCCATGCCAAGATTTTAATAAGTTCGATCCTCTGCTTGGCAAGTATAACATGAGAAGAAATAAGAATTCTGCAAGCTATCAAGGGAAAGGGATACAAGGAAATCCGATGCAACAATTTGGGGAGACAACTTTTTGTTTCTTCATTACAGCTAGGAGGTACTGTACTACAGAGAGTTGTTGTAAAGGGCAGACAATGAATCTTTCTCAGCGCTCATGAAAGCAAATTTCCCTTCAGTTGACAATTGGCAAGGAATAATGAATGACGGCTACTTAATAACCACAGTGCCCAGCTTCAATAGGCTTGTGAAAGCAAATTGCCCAGGTAGCAATTAGCTAAGAGTCATGAAAAATTAGCCTGAGTGCCCTATCAATTGGCTCAGCCAATTGGACCATGTGGGTTCAAGCCTAGTAGCTGTTAAAACGAAACATTTCCATAGCCATTAAAAGATGTAAGAACCATTCTCACAGCTGAAAAAAAATGTTCACTTACGGTTCTTGAATCATTTTAATATGTCAGAACCACAGCAGGATAACTTTACCAATTTCCATAGCTATCAAGAGACTGAGGATATATTTCCACTAAATTAACATACTTCAAGATGTATTTCTCTAAGTTTACCTCCCCCTAACTATACCCCTAACGGACACACTCAGTGGTAGGCTACCATATCATTTTGAGTATTCATAGGTTGGAACAGCTGGTATTTTGAAAAGAAATGCAAAGCCAGACTATCAGGGCAGGTATCGTGAAGGAGACTAACTATTGATGCGAGGTGATTTACTAGTCAAAGTTGAACAGGGAATCAAAGTATTAGTTCCACATGTCTTGCAGCGATACAAAGTTGTCACAGCACTGCCTCTTCAACACTGCTTTAATAGCTTCCTGAGCTTTCTTGTCGCAACTTTAGGCTCAAACTAGAAGACTTTAAATGCGTTTTTCTCACCCAGGGGGAGGGTGAGGGTTACTTCCTCAGGATCTATTATCCCTTCCCACAACCTCTTACCTCCTCATTGATGCCATGATCTATTATCCCTTCCCACCACCTCTTACCTCCTCATGATGCCATGAAGGATCTATTATCCCTTCCCACCACTCTTACCTCCTCATTGATGCCATAAAGGATCTATTATCCCTTCCCACAACCTCTTACCTCCTCATTGATGCCATGAAGGATCTATTATCCCTTCCCACCACCTCTTACCTCCTCATTGATGCCATAAAGGATCTATTATCCCTTCCCACAACCTCTTACCTCCTCATTGATGCCATGATCTATTATCCCTCCCACCACCTCTTACCTCCTCATTGATGCCATGAAGGATCTATTATCCCTTCCCACCACCTCTTACCTCCTCATTGATGCCATAAAGGATCTATTATCCCTTCCCACCACCTCTTACCTCCTCATTGATGCCATGAAGGATCTATTATCCCTTCCCACCACCTCTTCCTCCTCATTGATGCCATAAAGGATCTATTATCCCTTCCCCCCACCTCTTACCTCCTCATGATGCCATAAAGTATTCACAGCTGGTTTATGTACGTATTTTAATCTGTTTTGCCTAATCAGAATGAATTACACTCAATGTTAGTTGTGGAGAACAAGTGAATGAAAGTTTGAATACGAGCGAAAATTCTCAATGTTTTTCTCGATTGGGAATTTTTACCACTCTGTCTTCATAATGTAATTGTGTGACAATGCTGTAGGAAATGAAGTGTGTCTTCGAAGCTCACGGTCAAAAACAGCATACGGTGGGTAAACATTGACTATGTGCCATGAATTATGACTCATTAGTTTGCTATCAATAGCCCAGGTATGATATCATCTGAAAATACATGAATAAATGAAAAACCTGTGAAATACATGTGTGCGCACATCCCATGCGTGGGTAAATACGGTTCTACATATTGCATTGAGTTCTGGAAAATGTTGGTTTGTAATATTCATGTTCATATCCTATTACAATAATTTTGTAACACATATTTATTGAGACTTGAGAGCATTAATAACATTGCATTTGGTAGTTGGGTATAACTAAATCCATGGATATTTGTACAAATTAATTTGTAACCCCATCTATTCTGCTTCTCACATGATGGTTCAAGGATTCTATAAAGTGTAAATTTTGATGATCAGTTAAGTTCCTGCTGAGAGGATATTCCTGGACACAGTTAGCCAACATCTGGGAACTAAAGATAGTCTTTAGTATTTCTTTTGGGGAAGGGGCGATAGGGGTAAGGGAGTTTAATGTCTATCTGTAGTCCCCTGTTTCATTCATCCTTGTCGAATTGATCCCCCTACGCGGTCTCATCCGGGCAGACAACCAGAATTTGGGTGTGACCAATGAGGTGAGTGACTATCACACTCTCTTTTGATATATTTAGGCTAGCAATTCACAACCTACCCTTTAATTGGCCTGGTTTGACCTTTACTGTGTGGTTTATTGGCTGACATCATGCAACATGGGCTGGCCATATTTGTGCTATTCTCAGTATGCTGATAATATATCGGAACATTGCCTGTTCACAAATTCCAGATTTCTGTAGAGTTGTCAAAATAAGGGGAAATTGATTGCGCTGGGTGCCATTGTGTAACTTTCTGTATTTTGTTTTGTGTGTGTTCGATATAACCAGCTTCCTTTAGGTGATCTCTCATGGGGGAGCGTGAGGTGAAGATGGGTCAAACTGATTTATGTATGGCCCACAGGCTTGGCTGGGGTCCCATGTGGTATTTCTGAATATTTGTGACTATTGCCATGGCAACCAGTGATTGTTGGAATGTTATCAATTAAAAGGATCTTGATATTGAGCCTGCAGGCCACATGTAATGAGTTGCTGTTGTGTCAGAATATTGCATATTTGAAGTGGCAGTTAAAAACCAGAATCACACCAGCTTTAATGTTTAAAGTTGCAATATTCACTTCCCAGAAGTATCGAAGCCAGAACTATGACTGATACATAACGCATTGAGGCTGTAGCTATGCTTTCACGATGCAAGAACATGTCATTTGAAGTAACAGAATCAGGGGTGTAACTTAAGGGGAGAAGGGTGGGAAATGGAGTGGGGTCGTGGTTAACCCCCACCTCGGAAAAGTGTGACTGCCATGGGGGAAATTCTTTTAAGCAGGGCCAAATTGGGGGTGAAGAAGATAGTGACGAAACAAGGCAAGAATTGAGCGAAGGAGGCTCAGTGCTATCAGCACCCAATACTTGCAAAATAGCCACCACATGGTGGAGCCACAGGGAAACATGGTTTCATGGGAGAATTTCCACCAATATCCCTCCTCCAAAAGAAATAAACCCACCCACCGGAAAAATAGAAAAGGAAACTCCACGAGGCTAAATAATTCCTGCCCTGTGACAAAAATACCTCGCCTTCTCCCCACGTCCTCATTTTGGCGAAGACAATCGATGACACGTTGACTGACCATTGACCTGTCTGCGATAATCCAGACCAAGGGAAGAAATTAATTTCACCCTCACCAGCTTGCCCTAAGAACAGTTTCTCATCTATATCTTTGACAGTTTCCAAGAACTATGGAGCAGGGCGTACCTGCTACCTGAAGGCTACTGATGCAGACAAAGAGGTTCTTACCACCAGGAGCCTGCCATCTGGAGCTATGAGGAACCTGGATTCCTCTCTGGGGACCAGAGGTTAGTAGAGCCGTGATTACTTCATACAATGCCTCCACCTCCCCTCTATCAAAAATTGCTGTCCTGTAATACGGGCTAGTTACTGAGGCGCAATTCATGCGGAGAGTTGGGGGAGGGGAGGGGTCCCGAGGCAGTCATGAGAAAGTTTTTGTGTGGAGGGAAGAATCATGATAGAGATGGAGGACTTTGAAAGGTGTGGGGTTCACAACTCTCCCCCCCTCCCTCCCCCCTGTTGGCGGAACCCTGGCTAGTTACATCAGAGGGTACTAATTTGCCCACTGCTGAACAGTTTCCTTACTAGCTTAGGTGAAGAACATGGTAGTGTTCAAGAGAACCTCATCTTGAACTAATGATTTTCTATCGAAACAGAGCTACAACCACCGGTTGTCGCATTGCCTTTGGGAATACATGATAAGACCTGCCAGATCGCAGGCCATTCTGAACCTTAAACAGCTGTATCAGCTTGATTTTTCTTCTGGGGGGGAAGGGGCTCATTTGGTTGGGCACCACCAGGGACATTGCTCTACATGAACCACTTGCTTTCAACCCTGCTTGATCTTGGCATGATAAGGTCATGATGGTATTTCACAATCAACCAACTGGAAAACTTTTTGAAAGGAAAATTGTAAATTTACTGTAGACTGTGTAGTTGACTAGGAGAGTACTCCTTTGCCCTACATGTGGGGGACTCTCTCCCCTGCTCATCCCATAACTGTAGAAAATCAGACACCCGAAAACAGGCATGCCTACATGAAATTCACCCTTGTCAGCAATAGAATATAACATTGGGTAGGTCTAGGGCATATCACAGTCATCCCGCAGTCAATAATTCTTAGATGACTGGTGGTAATATTCTCAGAGAGATGGTTCCCGGTGACGAGTTTCATGTCCGCTCTGCGCGGCGCGAGGCTCTCGGGTGAGTCATCTGGCAGCGCTCCCTTGTCAGTCGACGCTTACCAGGTGCGGAGGTGATCTTGGGACCCTCTATCTCAGCATCGCTGACGCACAGTCATCTCTGCATATGAGAGAACCAGGCACAGCCCCCCCCCCCCCCCCTCCACAATCCTTTCCGAAGCTTGATTAATAGAAAGCATCAGAGAATGAGCCACAATTAGGGAGAGTGATCTTTGGAGCCAAATCATTGAAGTGTGAGTAACATCATCTATGGGGGTTCGCTGTCAGTGTTCATATCATATGCCTGTTCAATGAAAAACTACCCTCCAGGGAGGGTAGCTCATTGATGACACCAGAATTGAATGTTGGTATGTGAGCATTGTGACACTCTATTGTTGAATCCATGCACAAATAGAGAGTGGATAACAGGAAATAGAGATTTGGCTCTCCCAGTTTCATTGGTGGATATGGTTCATGTGGAGGGTCCCAAAGGGTTCAAACCCCCTCCCCATGACCCATTTCTCTGAAACTATAAGACCAATTTTGATGAAATTTTGTATGGGTTTGGGTAAACACGATTTGATTAGATTTGGGCATGAAAGTCAATAATCAAGTTGGGGTCATTGTTCTTATATCCAGGAGGCGTGTTGCTCATGTTCAAGTTATTTGTTGACCATACCACCATCCAAGGTTGCAAGTTCGCTATCAATTTGGAAACATCTGAATTTTTTGAGGTAAAAGACTAGGGCTCCATCCAAATGAAACAACACTGGCCTTAAAAGTTAAGTTCATGGGAACATACAGAAATCCATGGAATATTTCATTTTCAAAGGTGGAAAATACTCTTGTTCCTTTTTCCCATTTGTTAACCCCTTTCAACCACTGGCTCTCATATAAGGTACCATGTTGAAAGCTTCCAACTTTTCTGAAGCCTAACTGAAATCTTGTAACCAAATCCTCAATAAGGACAATATAAACATTCAGTGATTCATGTCATCTTCCATTAAGGCGTGGATTGCAGTCTTGCTACAGCATTGATGAGACTGCTGCAGGTTTGCCGCTAGCTGCATCATTGATAGGGTCACTGCAGCATTGATAAGGCGGCTTGTGCTGCATGATAGGCTACTGTAGATTACAGCTTGTTGCAGCATTTGATAAGTTGCTCAGGTAGCCAAGCAGCCTTGCTGCACATTGAATGGCTGACTGCATGGGGCAACCTCAGTGCAGCATGATAAGGGCGGATGCAGGTCTGTTGCAGCGAGAGTTTGTCACGGTGAACCGTAGTAAGACCTGAATGATCAATGAATGGCTCTGGCTTGGTATGAGAGGCATAACCACTGTTATGTACAGTATTCATCCTGACAGTGTAAACTAGGCCAGTCCAGTAAACTGCAGTCTTCTTCTGATGTGTGGTGAAGCTTCATTACCCAGACGTCAATTTCAACCTCGCTGTGGCCGGGTTACAGTGTCGGGGACGATGGCGAGGGTTAAGATGGTGCGGCATGTGGTCGTTCATCTAATTGGACACATCCATGTGCCAGGGATAGTATTACACGGTGTAGGGTGAACATGAACTTCACATGGCAGCGATTGCTTCCTGAAGCCAGTTTCGGACACATCATGAACGTCAAATTTAGCGGTCCGTCTCCACTGATGACATCGGCAAACAAGGCTTTGACAATTTGTGTTATGGTTTTGTAGGACACAATAATAACCCTACCTTTTAAAAGTTAAGTTTGATTGAATTATCTTCAGCTATAAATGCAATCAGAGTCAATGTTTTTCTTCTGACTGGGAGGCCTAGGTTTAATCCTCAGAGAGGTGATAGGGATATATTCTTCTCTATGGTGCAATTCTTGGGTAATTCACCAGTTGATATGCAGATGTTCACAGCGCTTGCTGTGATTGGGTGTTTGTGTTGCATAGGAGTCAATTGTAACCATTGTTACGGTTAGTGATTACAGGAGAGATGGAAGATCATGTCACATTCAACCAATGCAGGGAATACCTTGTTACAATCTGCACATTGACCCCCAATTGATGTAAATCACTTAAAAAAGTTCCATTCAGCCTTCATTTCAGATCATCCTTTCAGCCACGGAAGCTATCATACTGTGGTAATGTATTGTATTGACTGATATAAAACCTACGATTAAAAAAGAAAATCTGTTGAACGATAGTATTAAAGTCGAATTCGTAATTTCGTGGAATAGGTCCCGATGAAAACATAACATTTCTGTTGGCCAGGCGGCTATGTCGGAAAGTCACAGACTGATCACACTATCTAGAAAGGAAAGTAGTAAAGATTCGAGTGCTGTAATTCCGACTGAAGTTCTCTAGTAGATGAGGTATCGAACGATGGCATTCCTTTTCAATATCATTGATGCTTAATTTCTCGAATATTTTGAAGGCTGAATGGAACTTTGATATGCGGTTGCTTACAACACTTGCTGTGATTGGGTGTTTGTGTTGCATAGGAGTCAATTGTAACCAATGTTTAGGATTAGTGATTACGGAAGGGATAAGAGATCATGTCTTGTTCAACCAATGCATGAACACCTCGTAATAATCTGCGAAATGGCCCCAAATTGATACCAATCACTTCCAACATTGGGACCTGCAACCATTGCCAGGGTTCGAAATAAGGGATCAGAGTCCAGGGGCTACTTTTCAGAAAGAAAGAGCCCCTGGTTGGTGGAATCTGGCAGGTACTACTCTATGGGTTTATTCGGGCAGGACCAGGGGCTCTGACACTTTCTCGACTCCTGCACTGAGGCGGACCAGAGCTTCAAATGAGAAATCACCACAGAGCAGCTAAAAACCTAGCTCACAGTAGCATTACTACATACACTGAAGTGTCAGTCTGCCAACTAAACATTGCAATAGTGCTTGCTGCAATTTTTAGTTAGGCCTACCTAAGTGTTTGAACCGAGTATAACCCAGGGGCTATTTTCCGCTCAGAAATAGCCCCTGGGTTTATACAAGTTCATTAGGACCTGGGGTTATTGATGTATTTTAGGGGGCAAATAGCCCCTGGGCCCCCGCTTATCTGAACCTGCCATTGCCCTTAACACTCTGCTTAAACAACGGATTTGAGGAACCAATAACTGTTACAGTTAGTGAGTGATATTGCAATGATGTCAAAGGTCATAGGGAGACACTGCAGTCCAACATTGCACCAACAGTATGCAGAACAATGTTTTGGAACTGCCTTGACAGAAATTAAACTCTTTACCAGCACAAAACTTCACAATTAAACTTTACAGATGTTCCCCTATACTAATATCAACAATAATATAGCAAAACATGGGACCTATTTATTCAACTTGGAAAGAGTGGTGGCAGTTTGAGAAAAGGCAAAATGATAGAGCTATTGGGACAATCTTTGTCTTCACCCCCTAACTGTTCAGTGGTGAGGACGGTTACTTCCAAACGTGAATAGGCAGTGGCAGCAGGGGCATAAACACTTGAGTCTAAGGGTGGGACCATGAACAGGCTTATTTAGGAGCAGCAGTGGTATATAAACTTGTGTCTAAGGGTGGGACATGAACAGGCTTATTTAGGGGCAGCAGGGGCATATAAACTTGAGTCTAAGGGTGGGACCATGAACAGGCTTATTTAGGGGCAGCAGGGGCATATAAACTTGAGTCTAAGGTGGGACCATGAACAGGCTTATTTAGGGGCAGCAGGGGCATATAAACTTGAGTCTAAGGGGGGACCATGAACAGGCTTATTTAGGGGCAGCAGGGGCATATAAACTTGAGTCTAAGGGTGGGACCATGAACAGGCTTATTTAGGGGCAGCAGGGGCATATAAACTTGAGTCTAAGGTGGGACCATGAAAAGGCTATTTAGGGGCAGCAGGGGCATAAACACTTGAGTCTAAGGGTGGGACCATGACAGGCTTATTTAGGGGCAGCAGGGGCATAAACACTTGAGTCTAAGGGTGGGACCATGAAAAGGCTCATTTAGGGGCAGCAGGGGCATATAAACTTGAGTCTGATGGTTGGGGGGGGGGGAAGACATTGCCGCATCACTCTGACAGTGGTCATATTGGATTATTGGAGACCTGTTTCAATGCAAAGTCCTGACATTAAGGAACATGACAATCATTCCTGGACCAACTTTACTTTCACGCTCTCTCTTTTCCCCACACGAGTGTCCCCCCCGCGAAGGCCCGAGCCAGCGACCTTGGTCTGCAGGTCAAGGAGGGGTCAAGCAGGACCCCATCTGAGGGTGGTGAAGTGATCAAAGAGGTGCCCTGTCTGTTAAGATGGACTTCAAAGATGGCAAGGTCAGTAATTTGTGAGTTGATAAATGCCAAACTGGTGTGGAAAAGGTGCATAGAGATTTAAAGTTCATTGGTTGTGAACAAGCATCTTTCTGTCCTGTCTGTCTGTCTGTCTGTCTGCTGTCTATTTGTCCATCTGTCTGTTTGTTATGTTTTCTACGAACCCTTTCATCTGTTGATGCTCAAGATATTGTTGTAATGAATGTTACTTAGTACATGTGGTAATGCATTTGGTACTGACAATTTTTTTAATATACACATATATATCCAGAGATCATCAGGGATCACTTGAAGTAAAATTACTCACTATTGCTATCCCAATAATATCTGTTGAGTACTCTCTCGACCCGTCAGGGACATAATTGAGCATTATAAAGATTACAATAATATTTTGGAAAAAAAATGACCTCAGTAAATGAAAATTCAAGTGGTGAAAATATTCCTTCAGTTCTCAATTTTTTGAGCCTAAAGACTATTAGGCGCTACTCTGAATGATCTCCAGATGCATTCCCCTGCAGCTCCCAATACGTGTACAGTGTGCTCATTATAAACAGATTCCATCGTAGATAGAGAGAGGATCACCTTACAAAGGCCAGATATGTAAATGTGGGCCTAGTTAATAGCTTTAAGCTATCATATTACCTGGTGTGCTGGCAGGCACAATTTCTGTACTCTTTGAGCGATTGGTCAAAAAAACCTAGACGTGTACTATTGCATCAGCAACATTTTTTTCGTTACACTAACTTGAAATTTATACACGCTGCAGAGACAAATTCGAGAGCAACATGGATGCCGGAGGTACCAGTATGTGTATGTTATAATGTTGAAGCAGGGAGTGCTTTATCTACCAGCATGGTTGTGGAGGACACACCCATGCTGGCCTCAACCAAGGTAGGGCCAGCATAGGTGTGGAGGACACACCCATGCTGGCCTCACCCAAGGTAGGGCCAGCCAAATGGTGTGGAGGACACACCCATGCTGGCCTCACCTAAGGTAGGGCCACTAATGCCAAAAGTCGGTTGTACATGCAAAGTGCGAGAGAAACAGGATTTATTGGTCACCTTCAGTATTTTTTCATACTAGTGTCAAAAAATTCCAAATTGGAGTTTCAGTCGGATTGCGTGGGCTAGTTGAGTAGAAATGTTATGGTCTGAGATATAGGTACTAACTAACAGATCATGTCAAGTCCTTACGAGGTTCGCTGACAGGTAGTGGAGGTCAGTGTGGGCCAAGCTGATGAACAACACCCTCTATTTATACGAGAGAACAGAGACTCAGCTGGGTAAGTGATTCCTGACAAAAGTTGAGGGAATCTCTTTAGTCCGCTGTATGTGTGTGTGTGTGTACCATGATGCCTGGCTTGTTATCACGAGGACACGCCCCCACCTGGATTTTTGACTCGTATTGGTACCTGTTACCTAGTTTTTTCCTATGATACATGGTTCCCTATTGTTTTTGGGATCAGGTAAAGGTTCATCTTTATCCTCACAGATTTGCTTTCCTTTGTGAATATTCTACCATAACAATCGAACTAGTCCAACATTCTGGAAACATCATCAGTGCAATTGCCCCCCTTTCAGTTTGTGTGTGTTGGGGGGGGGGGGGGGCTCCGTGAGTTCGTAGGCACCTCCTGCAAACTTTGTTGATTGCCATTGGGGGGGGGGTCTCTGAGAAAGTTTTGATTATTTGAAAGTTCCAAATCATCTTGTGTAACATTTGGCAATTGTTTACAGAAATTGAGGACAAATCCACATTGGTTCATACTTCATATCTTATTTGGACCCCTGGGGGGAGGGGGACCTGGGGAATCATACAACTTTTTGGAGGCTAGTCTCACCCCCCTCCCCTTTCCGGCAACGTGGCCCACTGCAATCACTATAGTCCTATCTCTGTCAATTAGTTATTTGATTGGTGTCCTTCTTGATTCCCATTCCACATCCCATTGGTTAGCATCAAAAAAAAAATGGAAGGGGTGGGGTGGGGGGGGGGGAGCAGCAGGAAAATAGTCATGTTGGATTTGGCTGTTTGTTTGTGGGAAATACCTCACCTTGAGTTGCTGCCAAGAGGACTCAATGGATGATGCACAGCTGACATTAAGGCAGTAATCTGCACACTTGCTGGCCTTCATAGTACAGATATATCTGCCTGTCAAGTTCCACGTATAAAAGGATGTTTTGGTCGTCCCCATCTGTATTGTGCTTGTTGTTTTCCATATCCATAGAACACCATCGACGTTGAGGCCACCCAGTGGACAATTTTTATTGACGAGGAGTGGTGGACTCGCTACGGGTACGTCAAGAGAAAACGTTTCCGGCTGTGTGTAACTGTGGAGCACGACTATCTCTTTAATGTGAGTCACTGTGGTCCGAGGTAACAAGGCAGGCATGATTAGCCTGATCCAATAGAAGCTCCCGATTGTGATATCGAAGGACGTGACTCTGAACCCTAAAAGGAGTTAACCTGGTACTCAACTCACCTTTCTTTCCAGGCAATCGATGCTTGCACGGCCTAGTGTTAAGAGGAAAAAGTGGGGTGAATGGCTCCAGAAAAATTACTGTGTAAGATTTTGTGATTCAGTAAGAGTAGGAGTATCTCTGAGGCACATATTACTGGTTCAACACACTAACGGTCACTGGTCAAACATTTGAATATAACCAGCACAGATGAATATTATGGGAAACCCCGAAAAAAACTTATAATTACGTAATTTTTTTTTTTTCTGTCAGGATAGGTCTCACAGGCCTGAAAGCTAAATTGTTTGCTCATTCTCCTTGTAGCTTCTGTGTAGAATTACTCCGGCATCTGCATTATAGTCCCCCTCCCTCCACCCCCCACCGCGAATTCCCCCCAATTCCCCCCATCCCCCCCCCCCTTCCCCGAGTGAGAAAGAGTAAAGGAGTGAGCAAAATGGATTACGTACATCTCAAGCCAGATGGTAAATCATCCAATTGCTCCCAAATTAAATTCTGAGATAATGGTTGACTGTTTATTTCCCCACGTGGCTGTTCCTTCATTCAGTGTTGTATTGGATAATGCTGAACACCTGTTCCTGGCCTCGTTCAATGTTTGCCTTCCCTCCTCTCTATACCAATGTTTTTTGTTTACATCTTGCTCTTGCACGTGTTTTCCCCCAATCACCCTGACTAACCTAATATTACTCTCTGTTGGGCAACGAGCAGGCCCCGTCATGTTCACACTCTTGGAAACGTACTTGCTGCACGTTCGGGGATTTATGTGTGGTTGATTGTAGAGCTACTGATAAATAAACACATGCGCCTTGTGAGCGGGTGACTACTATTCTCTGTTCTGAGTGATGGATGTTTTGAATTGGGGTTGCCAAGCAGAATTTATGCAGAAACTTTGTCTCCGTCAATGCATGCTAAATAGTAAATAGTGTGTGTGTCATTCATATTTATAATGAATTTATAATTGCCAGATTTTTAATGCGCCTGTTAAAACACGGTTAAGAATATTATGAGAATATAAGGATAGGCCACTGGAGTCTCCGGAGTATGAGTGAGGATATGCACGGTGAGGAACCATGTAACACTAACCTACAAATGTATCCTGAAACTGCTTGGAGGAGTTCACAACAGACTGCTCGCAACTAGAACCTGAGAATCTTCAGCCTGGGGGAAAATGGGTCGATTCAGTTTTAATGTTTGCTACTGGTTTGACTGAGAACTGAACAAATCAGGAGGCATTACCAGGTTCACCTCGGATAGAGACTTCCTCCCGGGTAACATTCGGATGTTAGACCATACTCAAAATTGGTTTGGATACCACTGGTGGGTTGAGGAGGGCACCTAGCCTCGGCAATCCTACGCTGCTATGTAAGATATGGAGATGAGCAATACTATGAGTGTGTCATGTTTTCGTAATTCATCTATGTGCGAGGGGAATGTGCACCTTTTTGTCTCGGCCTGAGGAAATTCGAAGAGAACTTAGTGGTTCCTATGGCGTGTGGTGTGTGGTTTGTCACACTTTCTCGTCAGCAGATTCTCACAACCGGGAGGCCAATCAATGGCAAAATTTTGTGTGTAGCACCGGGGTTGGTGTACACGATCTGATTAGATTTTGGGCAGCAAAGTTATTGATTTAGGTTGGGTAATTAGCCTATTTTGTGTTTTATTGTTTAAGCTTGTTAGCAAGAGATGCAAGAACCGTTATGTGCTACAGTGATTTAATTTGGCATGTAGGACTTGAATGACAAGTAGATGACTGATTAGATGTTTTTAGCCAAAAATATGCTAATTAGTGTTCCCAGAAAAACAGTCAGGTTACTGAGGTCATTTAATTGTCTATTTCATATTTGCATTTTTGAAAGTTGTTGGATTTCCACAAGACGTGGTAGATGTGATCCCTTTGATCCTGCTCATTTTAAAGGTACAGCCGGGGTCAGATAGGTCATGTATGTGCCTAATTTGCATAATATATCCAATTTCCAACTGTTAGAATTTCGCCAAACTAGTAGGTATGGTCTTGTTAGAATTTTCTGGATCTGATGTGTTTGATGTTCATGAATTGATTGAATTCCCTCATATAATAGCTCCTGTAAATAAGCCTGAGGAACTGAGTAAACCATAGCTCCTGATACAATTTTACTGCTGTTGTAAGCTGCCCACAAGCAAACCCTTCTACTTACCAACCAATGTGAGTAGGTTGATTAGACCTACGGAAAATACTGTAACATTTTTGTTCCTCTCTTCTTACCGGGGGATGCGTTTGCCCACACCCCCCCCCCCTCCTCCCGGATATGTGCTGGATTGCGAAAAACTTCATTCAAATTTGGGGGGTATTCATGGAGAGAAGAGGGGGGGGGGGGATGGAGACATAAACAGCAATTAAGGGGATTAATTTAAGCTAAAATTGTTGCCTAACCTTGCTTGTAAGGTGATGCACTCCTTGGTTGATACTACATGACACATACTGGAACTTGTCACATGCAGGGTGCTCTGCCTGAATTTGGCATGCCGCTCTTACCTGCATTCAAAAGGTTAGGAGTATCATGAACTGTGTATTGCTGATAGGATGCTACCAGTTGCTCGAGGCAAATTTCCCCTGAATAGTTACAAGAATTGGGCTGGGATCCCATAGATGCAGTAGGAATGTGAAAAAATACCAATCACATGAATGAGTGGGGCAGTGTCTGAATATGTCCTCTATTTATTGTAGAGATAGGATATTGGTTCCAGAGGGAAAAAAAAAAAAACATGAGGGCAAACCCAAACTGAATGGGGAAATAGCCCATGTAAAATGAATATATGGAAGGTATCCCTGCGAATGAATTCTATGGAATATCTTCTTAAAAATGCCAAGCAATGACAATATGCATGGGCTGCTACATTTCTTTATTCTTTTCGCGTAAACTTTGTGTTTTCTCTTCGAAACATTGTAGTGAATATGTGGATTTTCCACATCTAGCCAGTACAGGATACGTAACTATGGAATACCCAGATAAGGCTCATGCTCTCTGGTTTAATAGATAGCTCCCATGGTTGACGACAACTGGCAGCTGTAGGTCAATTCCCTGCTAACTTCATGTATTATGAAACAGTAGCAACTCTGTAACTATGGCTGTCAGAAGGGCCACAGAGTTGACTTTAAGAATGTCTGGTAGATTTGTATTGTGTGCTGTATGGGAGGCGGATATTACATATGCAATCCACTTATGGGGTTGTGCTAATGTCTATGACAGGGCTTCTTTGGTGTTTGAATCTACAGGACTGTATCTGGGTAGGAGGATAAATAGTATTTCATATTTGTGTCATTTTTTCTCTTCCCTCTCTTAGGTCACTGACATGGGAAAAAAAGATGCTCTCTTGGATTCGGTGATGTTTATTGTCTTCAGGATGCAGGGACTCCAGAGTGGTACGGTATTACAAAGCAGGATGGCCGGACCTTTTTTCCGGTCTGTGGGCAGGTGTGTAGTTATGGACCTTGGTCCGGGGCCAGAATGACAGAAGTAGAACAGGTCCATATTAACAATTTGTAGTGAGTATTTCCTATTCATCCAACAGGTCGTACAATTGTACCCTTGGAATGATACTGGGTTAGTGACTTGAAATACTCACTCCAGGATATCATGAAAACAGTGATCAATTTATATTTGTTGGAGGGTGGCAGGGCAAGTCCTCGGGGGCCTCTACCACTCAGTTTGATGTGCTCGTGGCTTGGAGGGTGCAGGCCAGAGTGCTCGTCGTCAGGAGAGCTGCCGACAAGCCAGCTCACAGAATTTAGTGTGTCTCATCAGACTCTCTGTGAGCTAGTAAAAATCAGCATCGTGGGCGGGGGACAGGCGCGTACGAGAGACTTGCCGGCGAGGGGGGGGGTGGGGTGAGGTCGGAAACCCAAGGGAAGTGTGCCTCCATTAATGGCCTTCCAGGTCTCCCATTGGCAAATAAGTACGATTTTATGGGCTCCTATAGGACCCAAAAAAAAAAACCATGCTGCTGCAAATATTTGCTAATAACAGCTGCAACAAAAAACCCTACTGAACTGCAAAAAAAAATCAGTTTGTGTTGAAATCAAGGCTAATCGTTTCCTATGACAGGGTTTCTATACTGCCAGCATATTCTAACATTACCTTTAAAAGGGGCAGAACCAAGCGGTTGCCATGAAGGAGGGGGGGGGGGGGGGGGGGGGGGCAGGGCACAACACAGGAACAATCCCTACAAAGCGTCCTCCATGCACAGTGTCTTCGTCATGCTCGAATTCATGCTCTCCACTGCTTTGGACCCTTTCAACCTTTCAAGGGTGGACACGGCCCCTCCCACGTTGGGAAGGAGGCTCTCTTTATTCATTAAATATATGTTGACCTCCTTGTATGTAAGTTTGTTGTGTGAATTATTAACGGTATAATTCCTGGTATAAAACACCGGTGATGGACACAAGTTAAGTGTGGCCATACAAACCTATTTTAGGGTTGCACTGCATTCAGATGCCATCCAACACACGCAACAGCACTCATCTCACAATGCATTTGGGCATCCAAATGCACAGATTACAATTCATTTTCAAAGGTTGCTCTGACAATCGACAGCCATTGGACTCCAATATTCCGTGGTGACAGGTTTTCAATTAGATTATTCTTATTGTTTTAATCTGGTGCATCCAGATGGAGCAGTGAATGGAATGTCAAATTGGGTTTGTACAGCCGTCCCTCTAATGGGAGGGGAGAACTTGACGCTGTTTGTCACCAATACCAATTTAGTGTTAGAGGATTGTAAGTATCCTGGATTGCATAAATAGGCCTTAGCTCAGTAATTGTGCGGAATACTCCAAGATATGATAGGCCTATAATGGCTTTATCATATTTTATTTGGGTATAGTTGGGAGAATTAGGCCTACAACACCGAGGAAGTTCCTGTGACGACACAGGAAAACTAGTAAAGGTTGAAGGACCTTACCGTTGTTGTACCAGAAGCAGGGTGGCAGTTACAATTGAGCAAAAAGTGCCAGCTTCACTCAGGAAAAACCATGGCACGGCCCGCTAATGAAACCCTAATATGAGTGTTCAGGGTAACTTGTAGGATTTTTCGGCGAACGTTCAAATTAGGGTGTAGGTAAATTTTGGGTACCCTCAGATTTTGTAAAATATATTTTGCAACAAGCCGCGACCCCACAAGAATGCTTCACGACCCCACCGCGACCCCAGGTTGGGGAAAACAATGCGATATACTAAAAGGATACTCGCGCCTTTGTTTTAAAAAAAAGCACAGTATGATGTTCATAGTAGGAGGCAAAATCTTCTAACCGATTGCGTCATCCTGGTTTGAATTCTGAAACAGAGATCCTCTCAACTGCTGATTATTTCTTATCTTTTTCAAATGCAAAAACTGGAATGCCAGATGTGGTTTATTCAAATAGAAAGTCTTTCCCATTAGTCACCCCCTTGTAGTGACTGTTTCTTTGGTACGCCCAGTTAGGAGGAGAGGACCATACTCACTCAGTGTAATAGCAGACAGGTTGTTTAGCCAGTGTGTGTGATTGCTGGATCCTATTCGGGGAAACCCCTTTTCTGTGATCGTGTGTGATAATGAAAGTGAAATCATATTGATCATGAGTAACTGCTTTGTTCTTGTAAAGTGGCAAATAGTCATTTGGCTGAAGAAGGTCAATTAACAAATTCTTTCTTAGTTTTCCTTATAAATAGCCTTTGTTACTTAAGTATGGCGCTATAGTGCTCCACAGGTAGTATTTCTTACACCAAGTGCCTCTCTGCCATCTATTAATCATGGGTGGTTGGCTGGGCTGCCTTGGTTGTGCATGTGGAGAGTGACAATGTGGATGAAGATTATACATAGAGTATAGTATTTTAAATAGTTCTACATTTACAGAGGTATGGTGTCGAAGATCTACAGGTGTTACTTATTCATTGTTCTTCATTCCACACTTCTTCAAGTGCATTCTAATTAGCCAGTTGCCCTAGTAACTGTAGCCGTCGGGCTGTTTTAACAACCCCGCTCAACCTATGCATATTCAGCACATTTGTAGGGACACTCATTCTTGGGGGCTGTCAGCATTAAAGATTGGGGCAATAAGCATTACTCTGTGCGATTTTAGGGGGCCACATGCTATTGGGCTCCCTCTCACTGACTTACACCACCCTGTAGAGACCAGTGGGGAAATTGCACCAGGCACATTACACCCACCATTTGGTAGCTAACTAGCTGACAAACTTCCCTATCATGGCACCTCCAATTTACCATGCCTTGACCAGTGAATTTTTGAGCTGGAGCAGCTTCTATTTAGCGGACATGTTTCAGACACCGGCACTTGGGAAACCCCATTTCGATGTGGCCACAGGGAAGTGTAAAAATTTATCGATCCAGTGTGTCAACAATTGCTTTTTGCCTGACGAAATAGTCATTCTGTGACGGATTGTCAACCAAACTTGGACAAATGTTCCTTGACATGAGAATATGACTTGACTTAAAAGGTCAAGGTCAAAGGTTATTAAGGGGCAGGCAATTATAGGCCCATATGTGTAAAATTTCAAAAAATGTATCTCCTACAAATTTTGGTGCACAGAGATGATGTTCGGTCATAATCATGCTCTAATAACCGTACTTTCAGGGTGTTCAGGTCTTTTTTGGGCCAAGGTTCCCATTGGGCCCGAGGGCCCTTTTTATGAAATTGCACACAAATGGTACTTGAAATGTCTCCTCCCACAAGCTTAAACTGATTTTCTTCAAAGTTATAAGTAAGGCTTCTTGGGGTAAGGCTATTGAGGGTGTCAGAAATTTTGGGCCCAGGGCTCAGTTGGGGCCATGGGCCCATTATGTGAAAAATGCCAAAAAATCTTGTCTGCCACACATTTGTTTGCACAAGCTGAGTTCGATCATAATGATGGTTAAACAGACATACCTTGAGGGTGCCTCACAAATTTTTGGTCCAAGGTAGACTTGGCCCGAGGGGCCCATTTTATGATTATTTCCACTCAATGTCTCATGGTACTTGGAAAGCATCTCCTCCCACCAGCTTCATTTGATTTCCTCAATTGGTATATTGTTAATGTCCTTGGGAGAGGGCCATTGCGGGGGTTCAGGAATTTGGGCCCAAGGCCCAGTTGGGCCCTATAGGCCCATTATGTTGAAATATTGCAAATCTTGTATGCTCCTACAAATTAGTTTGCACAGTGTTGTGTTCTGGTCGTAATGATGCGTCTAAACAGTCATACTTTTGGTTTTCAGGAATTTTTGTCCAGGGTCCCACTTGGGCACGAGGCCCCATTTTATGATATTTCACACAATGTGTTGAATGCATCTCCTCCACGAGCGTCATTGAATGTCTTCAGAGTTACATGGAAAATGGTCCTTGGGTTGTGTTAAAGGGCTATAGGATGTTCAGGAAACTTGGGCCCAAGGCCCACTTTGGGCATCTGGGCCATATATAAAAAAAACCACAGAATCTTGTAATCTCCTACAAATTTAGGCCAACATGCTGATGTTCAGTCATAAGATGGTGTAATAGAAATACCGTTGGGGGCCCAGGGATTTAGGACCCAAAGGCCCAGTGTGGGCCCGAGGGCCCATCATGTGGAATTATGCAAAATGCATCCCTTACGAATTTTTTGGTGCACATTGCTGACAATCGGTCATAATGATGGGCCAAAAGTCGTACCTCCGGGTGTTTCAAGTGTACACTTGAAACCTACCAGTACTCTATCTAGTGTGTCAACTGTTTCTTTTAGGGCCCCCAAACCGTTCATTGTGACGGGTGTCAAAACCAAATTTGGACCACATGTTTAAGTGACCCATGGGACATGTTTAAAGGTTTGTGGAGGGCAGGGTCTCCAAGGTATTAAAGGGGCCAATGTGGCCATTAGGTGTATAATTTCCAAATGAATCGCCTCAAGTACATAAGATCTTCTTGAAAAACTGTTGTCAAACAACATTCTCTATTCAGTGGTTGTTTGCCGATTTTGGTTGTTTTTGTAAAACATCATTATAATTTCATTTCGGATTGAAACAGCAACATTTGATGGAAATGAAGCAAAAACAGTCATTCTTTGATGGTGGTGATCAAACTTCTCAACTTGGGACATCTTGACCATGTGAAGGTCAAGGTCCAAGTCATTAGAACGGGGCACATTAGGCCACTGTGAAAATGCCTTTTCTCTCTCAACGGCACATTCTTTGATGGATAGTTTTGACCAAACTTGTTTAGTAACAAGTTTATAGACTGCTATTGAGATCCGTGTGGGCATATGGAGATCACATGTCAAAATGTCGTTACAGGGGCACAATAGGCCATTGTTGAAACGACATTTCTTGGCCTCATGATCTTGTACATTTAACACATTTGTATTTGTACATTTGTGCAGTATGAGATACAGCCACATTGGTGCTCTAGTTTAATGTAATTCTCACGAATAAGGGCGGAATAGTTTTGTGGTTCTTTTATAGGTCCACAGCCTTTCTGTGTATAATTCATCAAAACTAAAGTAACAAGTTGCCCTAACGAACCAAAAAACAGAGTATTACTGTCACATAAAGTTTTTCTTCCTCGTATGTGGCTCGTTATGTATGGCAAACACCTGCACCACCTTAAGTTGTGTTGGTTTCTTATGAGTTCACAGCCTTTCTGTTGTAATTAGGCGTTAACACATGTGAATGTTGTATATTATTATATTATATACGTCAAAATGTATAACAAAGCCTTGTTATAGAAGTTTATGATGAGATCAGAGGGCAGTAGGTACGTCAACAGTCACGTGGTGTTTGGGGTTGTGTGATCATGCGTGCCAAAAACAGACAAAGAATAGGGGATAGGGAAGGAACATACCTCACATGAGCTGTTTACAAAAGGCCAGCAATAGTAATGGCAGTTAGCTTCCTATACAGTGTTATGTATACGATCTATAGTGGCAGTGAATCACAAGTAGTTTCCTACTATTTAGCCTGTGTTGTGTCTTTGTTCATTCATTTCCTTCTTTGTTATCCAGTCTTCTTCACATATCGTATTGTGTGCTGATATGAACGGATCGCCTACAGCCGCATCGGTGGTTGTGTATATATCTTTTGTTAGCTCTTTGAAACTATAGTTACCGGTTGTATTAGGAAGTTTTCACTCAGAATATTGCTCATCAATAATCCCATGCTTAAATCTCTTTTTTCCACGCCTATTACACCCGCTTTCATGCAGCTAGTATACCTTCATCAGCTACATGGGACTGGCCAAATATTTGAGGTACTGTGTTTCTTCAATTTAAAGTTCATTGGTGACTCTTGACAAAGGATAAGTTTTGTGCACCGACTTTTATTCTAAAGTTGCTAGTCCTAGTGCATACCTGGTCCCACAGCCCATAAATCATTTGCGTCACTGGACCCAGTTCCTCAAGAATTGAGACCCTCAGATCCAATAGGGAGTGGAATTAAATTGCTCAATAATCTCCCTCTATATTTTGGACAGAAACAAGCATGTGATAAAGAGGACTTGTTATGAGGAGGGCGGGGCTTACATGAGCCCAATAGGCACCGGCGCTTCTCCCGCCAAGAGCCCCCGCGCCCACGAAAGCCGAAGCGAGCAGCATCTACAAAAGAGGCAGGACCCTAAAGGTAGGCCATCCTCCGACTTGGGAAAACTTGGGGTTCTGGTAAGGAAAATGTTCCAACTGGATGATTGAAAGGGGGCACCTCTATCTTGCTGTATATGGTGAATCTGACCAAAGGAGCTTCAGCACGTTGTTACTCTGTTGCCGATGGAACGTCCATGATATATATTGGTCTAATTTCGAGACCATAAATTGAACCAGTTGCTCAAAAAAGATACAAAAGGGTTGTTGCTACGTTCCTACGCGGGTGTTGGAAGATATTCCTACTGATAAGGATAACGATTAATGTTCACCCCTCCACTCCTTCGCTTTGATCCATATTGAGGATGATACTTCATTTCGGCAGGAGTTATTTTGTCAAAACGGTCCTAGCGGGACCCTGCTAGTACTAGTAGTTATGTAACCAAGCCTAGTTCAACACAGCAAACCTCATCGGGTACTTATATACATTCTTATTAACATAGAGCAGTTGCATAGTCGTGCCGGGTATAAAAATGTCAGCAATCTCGTGAGTATAGAGCTTGCACGAGACATCTGCGAGAGAATACAAAACCTTGCTGGGCAAGCAATTTTACAGTAGTAGATCGTTTGTGCTGAGCATTGGACAGGCTGGTACACTTGTTACTTACACAGGTTGGCTTTCATTAACGCTAGTTAGAACAAGGAGAAAGATCGTAATTACACGGTTGTAATGAAATTCATCAGCTCCCTGTGCAGCTGGTGCCGTAGCGTAGACAGAATTTTTCCGGGGGGGGGGGGGCGCTGGGAAGGGGGCTGAGAAATTTTTCGGGGGGCGCCATGATGACTATCAAGCGGAGCGCCACCATTGGTGGGCGCGGAGCGTACAACGAAAATTTTGGTAAAAATGAGCCCCCTAGATGGCAGGGAGTGGCACTTCCCTGACCTATTTTAAGTAGTTCACTCCGTGGCTGCCTTTTGTAGAGGTGGGTGCATCAAAGTTTGTCATGTGTTATATAAGAATTAAACACCCCTGCTCCCACCTATCTCAAGAGTTGCCTAAATTGTATTGCAATCAGTACAGTAAAACCTACTGATACCAAAACTAGACTTAATTTTTCCAACATTTTGGTGGCATACAATCAAAAATTGGGGCAATTGGTAAAATATTTTGGGTGGTAATCCTTTCTATTCGCTTTCATCACTGCCTCGAATTCTACGGTTATATTCGGTTGCCGAAATATGTCACACGAGTTGGGCGCCCAGCGTACAGGAAAATTGACAGAGGTGGCTTCATAACAAAAAACAATTGAAAAAAAAAAATCAACATTAGTCATGTCATGGTCCGCTATGTCGTATCGTAATAAATGACAAGTTCATCTACATGAACATCCATCAACCATCTTGCTCCAGGCAAGCTCCCCAGTCATTTGTCCATTCTCCTCTAATATATTGGAGTGCCTTGTGCAAGTGGGCTCACCAGAAAGCGTTTCAAGCATGGGGGTCAACCAGGGGGGGGCACATATATTTGATTTGTGAGCACCAAATTAATCAACTCGCGGATGCGCCATCATCGGGTGGCGCGGATCGTACCACCCAGAAAATTTTGGGTTAACGAGCCCCCAGATTGCCGGAAATACCCTTCCCGGGTGATTTAGGCTGCGGCCAGGTCAAGCTTAACTAACGGCTCACGCCGGCAAGTTTTTTTTTTTTTTACAATTTTTTCTTGAAAAAAATCTCGCGCTGGTGGCGTCCCCCCCCCCACCCTCAAGCTAAGCTTGAGTATTCGATTGCATTTGGAGTGAAAATTCTCCAAGGTTGTGTGAAGTTTGCCCACTGGCTGTATTCGTGCCCAGGCTAGAAGGGGCTAGAATGTAAACATGGCGTCAATCCGTTTTAATGTGAGGGCGAGTTCTCGGTTGGAGAGAAAAGTTCATTTCAATTTTATGACAGCCTGGTCAATCAGAAATTACCTTGCGGAGCTAGTGCAACCAATCTGGATGTGCCATTTTTAAAAGCAATTTGTTAATGAAAACTCTCTGCATTTTCCTTTGACTATCCGCTGCATACTCAGGTGTGGGGGGTCGTTCACAGTGGCACTGCAGATGGGGGTAACGATGTTACTTTCACTTTGAGACACGCAACTTGAAAAGTTATAAATAACCTGCTCCTGATGAATGTGTCAATGTAGCACCCACCGCGCGCATAGCGCGGGAATTTTTTTCGAGGTAAATTTTTCACTTGCGGTCATCGGTCACCAGAGAATGGGGTGAATGCGGGAACTAAAGAAGTGTCAATATGACATTGGGATCCCGTCATAACATCACCGCACGCGCAGTGCACAATATAAATGCAATGTTTTTCTGGCAGGCCATAGGCTTCCCAAATGTCGGGTTTGCCATTGGCCAGCGACACAGTACTCCTTGCGCGCGGCACGCTGAAAGAAATTGCGCATTTTGAGGCAAATGTAAGTTTATTATACCCTAAGTTATAATCTTGGTCGTTGATGCACAAAAGCGAAGCTAGGCCTATATATATTTTTCTTCAGCCAGATTTCCAGTGGGGGTGGGGGGGGGCGACTGGTGGGTTGCTGGCCCTCATGGGGGGCGTGTGCCCCCCCACGCTCCCCCGAATCTAGCCACTGGCTGGTGTGATTATTTGAAATGCATTATTCAAAACTTTTTCATAAGGATCTCTTCCTTATCTAGCTGAATCACTATTCCTAACACCTGAGGATCCTGTGCTTCGACTAATCACATTTCTTTGTACCGACTGCTTAAGTAACCTCCTCAGTATGTGGGACGAGCAGTAGCTGCTGCTTACTATCTGTACCCCCTTACTGCAGTCACTCCGTATGTCCGATAACTATAAACCATTCTATCTCAACCTCTCCATCAAGTACTTCTACTAATTTTTGTCCTCCTCCCCCCCCCCCCTCCCAATATCAGGGTATTTGTGAGATGCGTTGCGATGTTGTTATCAGTAGGATCATGATCTTGTGTCATTCAGTAGTCTTATTCTTGTCTTGCCTAATGAATTGTTAGTAGTATACTTGTGGTCCACTATGGCTGTGTGTGGTGTGTCACACTTTCCCTCGTTCGCAGGATTCTTTCGAAGGGTAATTATATTGTGCGACAGATTTTCAGTGTAGCATCGGGGTATGGGTGCACACGAATCTGATTAGATTTTGGGCATGATAGTCCACTAATTAAGTACGGTGATGACCTATTTTATGTAAATTATATTGTTTAGGCTTGTTGCAAGATTACGGATGAACCTAGGGTGCTATGGTGACTGTTTGGCGCACATGGGGTGCGGGATATAAGTTACTGAACTGATTAGATTTTCAGGGTGAATTGGTAATTAGTCCCCGTCCAATTTGCATAATTTATGCTAAAATTCAAAAGTTTGTCAGATTGTTACGTACTTGTTGAATATGCTCTACCTTCAGTCCCAAACTTTTTAACGAAGATTGAGGTCAATGGAGGTCATTCAACATACCTAATTTGCATAAGTTATGCAAATCTTTAAGGTGCTTGGATTTTCATGAACCTGATGGGTATGTTTTTTTTTTTTTTTTTCACACAAAGTGACAAGAGGAAGGGCGACCCATAATGCCTAAACAAAATGAGGCACCCCCAAGCACCAGAAACTAAAAAAAAAGACGAGAGATCCATGCAGTTTGGTGAATTCTGCTCCTTGAAACTGCTGGAGGATCAAAGCAGGTGAAATACAATCCGGGGAGGCCTATCCAGCAGTTAAGTGCGAGGAAAAAAGAGCGAGCATAGGTTTCGGTGCGATGACGTGAAAGATGCAGACCGAAACCGGGTTGCTGGAAGAAGAAGACGGTATGCGAATACCTGAGTAAAGAGGACCAGCAACCCCCAAGCTCCTAAGAAATTGACCATGAAAGTATCGGTAAAAGAGACAAAGAGATGATGCAGATCTGCGATGGGATAGTGGCTGAAGTGAGGAAGTAAGATGATCATATCGTTGATGAGACGAATGGCCTTCTCTGGATAACGATCAAGGACAACTGAAGGGGTGGCGAAGCCCCCACTCATATAGAGCAACCATATTCCATTAAGGATCAAATTTTTTGGCTTTTGTAAATGCAGAATAGCCTGTTGTGAAGGGGGAGTATTTCCTTGCACAAAATAAGAAGCCCCACTTTTCTAGAAGCAATTATTAGCGATAATAACTTGATATGAGAGTTCCAGGACAGGTTTTGCTGATTTCCATACAACAATATTAAGAGAATAGACTGGGGGAGGAATCTGGTCCTGCCATATCAAATAGCCGTGCATCAGAACCACGCTGACCAGGAATCAGCATTCTGAGTTTTCAGATTGCTTAAGGTACCATATTAGCCCTCAAGTTCAAAGTGAATTAGATCATTGTTCAGCGACTTGCAACTAGGAAACAGTATAGACAAACTCATTCGCTTCTGGGGACAAGGAAAGCACAGAGAGTGTTAATGATATAATCATCAGCAAAGGAGTGAATACCATAGGAGGTAGAGAAGAAATCAGTGATAAAAAGATAAAGCGTGTAGGGAAACAAACCCAACCTTGAAGAACACCAGCATGATAGGGAAGGTCTCGGAGAGAGTACCATCCACCCGAACAGAGATAGAGCTACAGGTAAGCAAGCGGCAGTCCAAGAAGTAATAGAGGGGGGCTGAAACCGAATGAGGGAATATTGGCAGGAGTCCGGCTGCCATACACCGTCAAAGCTTAAGATCAAGGGCAAATAGGCCCTACTTTTCACATTCATCATCGAAAATTTAATGGCTTGGGTGACAAAAAAAAGTAGGTCACCAATAAATCGGACATGCCGGACACCATACTGGTGGTCACTGATGAGAGAGTGAAACTCGAGAAAGTTCAAACATTGTTGACTATACTTTCCATAACTTTAGAGGAAACCGAGGTGATGGCAATTGGCCTGTTATTGGAGGGGTTGGATTTGTCACCCTTCTTAGGGACTGGGCAGACATTAGCATGTTTCCTTAGAAGGGTAGCATCCCATAAAATAACAAAGACGGTAAAGCTTGCTAAGGATGGGCGTAAGTTCAGGGCACCCTTCGAATCGGCAAAAGATGGGGGGCTGATAGCACTTATTCAGAGTGGAATTAGAAGAGAATAGCACGGCAAAAGTATTAGCTTAGAGTGGCATCACTGGCAGAGTCCATCATGTTGACCATCGGAGGAATGTGGAAGTAACAGAAATCTGGGAAAAGATTTGGCCAGCGACAAAATATGACAACCAGAAGGGCAAGATGAAAGTTTAAATTAGCCATACGTGAATACAAGTTTTTTCGCCTTATCGATTGTCTCAGAGCACACAGTACGAGCCGGTAGCACATAGGATTATGAGACTCAGCGTTGAGGTGAAGATTATGCCAAGCTCGGAAAAAAGTCGATTCTTATCCTGACGGCAGTGGTACATGATGATCGACCCTGAAGGTGATTGAAGAGGAGGCCGGATTAGAGTTAGGAATTAACACCAGTGTTTATCCATAAGAATAATTTCGGAGATAGCAGAAGCAGAGGTAGAGGGATCATCTGAGAAAGTAATTTCATCCCAAGGGAAGTCTGAAAAAATCCCCGAAGACCAAACTAGTCAGCTTTGGAGTAGTTCCAGAGTTTCTGTCTTTGGTGGGGGGCTTGGCTATAGGATTAGATGGATGAGATAGGGTAATGAGGCAATGGTCAAAGGAGCCAATAGGGGCAGAGACAGTGGCTGGACTTCAAATAAGAGGCTAAGTGGTGAGAAAAAGATCCAACATGTTAGCAGAGTCCAGAGCCCGATCTGGGTTACGGTCCTTGGGAGAATTGATGAGCTGGGTGAGCGTTGGTAATAGCAACAGACTCTGCTTCAACACCGGCTCTATCAGAGCAGTAGAGTGAATGAGCCATCTGCTTTATCCCATTTAAATGCCCCTATTATGGCAATTTTCACAGTCATTGTATCGTTGAATTAGTGATTCAACAGCAGAGGTGAGATGAGAGAATTGAGCCTCTTGATTGAATTGGGTGAACATTAAACACGACCGAACACCTTAGTCAGCAGGAAGAGAGACTTTGAGCCGTGAGTTCCAAAATCCAAAAATTTCTATCATGGATTCAGGGTCACTGGAGGTCATTCAACCTGTCTAATTTGCATAATTTATATGCTGTAATTTTATGTTTGCCAGATTTTTTGTGACACTTGGTAATTGCCTAAATTTGCATAATTTAGGCATTTTCTCACATTCCACGAAACTTTTACTCCTTCAGTAGACATCTGTCAATACTCAAGTCCTTTAGAATTTGAAATTGGTCACTGATTAGTAGGCTGTTTCTGTTGAATGCTATACCAAAATCATGAAGCAATACATGGAATGCCTCGTAATTGGTTGCATGGTGACTAATAGAAGTAAACCAGGCGGGGCACTGGGGTGATCGCCTTGTTCTTGTTAGTGTACAATCTGTACCATGACCATAATCTGTATTACTTGTGTACTCTGGCCATTACTCAGAACAGCACTGCTATGTCGTCTGCTAAGCGCTAGTGGGAGCTGGCACGTCTACAGGTGCAATTTTCGTTCAAGTTATGACAATGTATGGAACTTTTCTGTGATCATTCATACGATATTAACCGTTATTGATTGAAGAACATTGATATTCATGTGACCAGTAATGGAATTCTCGTGTTAAATTCCTCTTGAAAATTAAGCTTTGGAAGATTACACCCTCACACTTTTTTGAAGAAGTGTTCCAATCAATGTTGTACAATAGGTACATGTGCTGTTGTATCATAGAAACAAACAAGGTCCCCTATTTCTGTTTCTCCAAGATTCGTCGAGCGGGAATTAAGAAAATGGCCAAAGCTTCTCAGAAGAAGCGCCCTCTAACCCACCCCCGACAGGCATGAGGATGTTCAACGACAGCCAGACGTTTGGTATATACTGGAGGAATGCCCCCTCATACATTAGTTCATGAGTTGAAGGTTACTAACAAACAGGATAAGATAGGATGAAAAGTCAGAGGGTTACTATCAAGAGGGTAAATCTATGCTATAGGAGTTACTATAAACATGGTAATATAGTTCAATGGGGGTACTGTAAAAACAGGGTAATATAGGTCTATAGGGGTTACTATAAAACAGGTAATATAGTCTAGGGGTTACTAGAAAAATCAGGGTAATATAGGTCAATCGGGGTTCCACAAATAGGGTCATATATGCCATAGGAGTTACTATAAAACAGGTAATATAGGTCATAGTGGTTACTAGAAAATAAGGTAATATAAGGTTCATAGGAGTTACCAAAATAGGGTAATATATTCCATAGAGTTACTTAAAACAGGTAATATAGGTTCTCGGGGGTTACGTACAAAAACATGGTAATATCGGTCATAGGGGTTACTATAAAACAGGGTATATAGGTTCATAAGGGTTACTAGAAAAATTTATATAGGTCATAGGGGTTACCAGAAATAGGGTATATCATCATGGGTTTCACCTAAAAATTAGGGTAATATTGTCATAGGGGTTACTATAAACATGTAATATAGGTCATAGGTTACTGTAACCGGTGATATCAGTCTAGGGGTTACTATAAAATGGTAATATAGTCAATAGGGTACGATAAAACAGTGTAATATAGGGTCAAAGGTACTAATAAACAGGGTTAATATAAGTCATAGGTTACTATAAAACTGGGTAATATAGGGTTCCTGGGGTTACTATAAACATGGGTGATATAGGTCATGGGGTTACATATAAAACAGGTAATAATATGTCCGGGGTACTATACAACAGGGTGATATAGGTCATAGAGGTTACTATAGAAAAAATGGTATAAACAAAAATAGGTCAATAGGGGGTTCTATAAAACGGTAATATCGACATGGGGGTACTATAAAACAGGTAATATAGGTCATAGGGTTACTATAAGAAAAAAGGTCATATAGGTCCATAGGGTTCCTATAAAACAAAGACACAGGTAATATGTCCATATGGTTACTATAGAAAAAAGGGTAATATTGTCAATTGGGGTTACTATACAACGGGTAATATAGGTCACAGGGTTACTATAAAACAGGGTATATAGGTCAATCGTTGTTACTAAAAACAGGGTCATATAGGGGTAATAGGTCATTGAGCCAACCGCCCAACTGGGCATATTGATATAAATGCCTTGGCCAGAGGTTCTGGCACTGCTCTGTACACTTTTCCGTCAAAATTTCACTGCCAAGCATAAATTCTCCTTGCGAATGCTCTGCTAGTCATCTCTCTTAATCAGCCATCTCATTCTTTCCTTCTTCCCTCTCCTGTCTGCTCTCTCTTTTGTCCCGCTCTTGTGGAGCGGTGCTCTGCTCCCTCGTTGAGACCTTACGGCCATCGACGGTGGGGGTAATCGGGTCCGTGGCAACCAACGGAGGAATCCCCCATCAAAGCATGTACTCCAGAATGACATCAGGAGGGTCGACTTTGGAAGATGATTGAGGGATTTTCCTAACAGGTTTCAGTTTTTCAAAGGGAGCATTGTGACATCCCATAGCAATTAGTGAGACGTACTGACTGCTTGGCATTTGTTGTACACCCTCTCTCATCTATGATAACAGAGATGTTTGGTGTGAACATCAGCAGCTTTACTACCTGTGTGTGGTAGTCAGCCCTAGACACTTCAAGACTGAGGTTCTCCTCATGAAGGAGGGTAGACATTTTAGTCTCCAAAATGTTTCAAAAAACTGTACTCGAAACTTGACATTTGGGAGGTTTAGCAACCACACCTACCAGGTTCCATGAAGTCCTTTTTTACATGTTAGGTGTTGGTAATGTAGTCTGAATGTGGTGTGTGTGTGTTCATGTTACTCATCTAACAAAACTTCCCAAGACTTGTTGGATTATTTATGTATTCAAGACAGCCAATCTTGTCCTTTGTAATGAAGCTAATGAACCCCAACACTATCAGATACTGTCACTATTGATGACTGGAGGAACCCACCTAGGTAGAGGGTTTTATTTATTTTTCAAATTCAATCCGACGGGACTGTGTATTGATGTATCTATTGTGTTGATGACCTAATGATTTCGGTCTGTCGTCATTTTGTCATTCAAGTTGTCATACCCATTCTCTTCGTTGCCTTTGAAGAATCTTCCATGCAATTTGGTAGAGGTCAAAGGTTACCTCAACACAGATGTTAGGCACTGTTTGTCCTCAATCATTGATAGAATTGGATAATGCCCTCACAATCTTTGAAGACCTCCCGGAGGACTCTTGACTAATTAACACTTGTGTGCCAATATATGATGCCCATGTGCCATTGTATGACATTTATGTGTCATGATATGACAACTATAACCCCATTATATAGTGCTCATGTGCCATTGGTATGACACTTATGTGCCATGATATGACAACTATACCCCATTATATAGTGGTATTTGTTTTCATTGTGTGACACTTTGTCATGATATGACAACTATACCCCATTATATAGTGCGTTATGTTGTCTCATTGTATGACACTTATGTGTCATATAGAAAACTATACACCATTATAACAGTGCTTATGTGTCATTGACTGTATCACTTCTGTGCCATGATATGACAACTATACCCCATTATATAGTGCTTATTTTGTGTCATTTTTTGTATGACATTTAGGTGTCATGATATGAACAACTATAACACCATTATATAGTGCTATGATGGTGTCATTGTATGACACTTATTGTTATGATATGACACCTATACACCATTATATAGTGCTTAGTGTCCACTGTCACCCATAAATAACCTTGAAATGACCTTTAACTTTGTTAAGAACAAATGTAGCCCCCAGCCACCAGTTTCGTTCAGATCTGACAAGTTTGCAAAATCGCATAAATTATGCAAAATTTGACCCCTGATGACCTTGAAATGAACCTCCACATTTTCCAGGATCAACATAGTCCCTACCCACCAATCTTATGGTTCAAATCCACTAACTTGAAATTTCACATAATTAGCAAATTAACATTTTTAACAAGCCCCCCATCATTTAGTAGTGAATGCCCACTTTCGAACTCATCGGAGATTTACCAGGGCGGACATGTGTCTCAAGTTTTCAGCTCAATTGGATAAACGTGTGAAGGAGACAGATCTTCTTGGATAGCTTTAAAGATTTTTGGCTACCGCCTAATTTCCGGCGGCGGCGGGCAGAGACGGCGGCGGCTAACACAACCAAAACCATAATATCCGGCAGAACTTCCATGTTACGGATATAAATTGGTCCGGTTATCTGAACTTTACAACAGGAGGCACTTCTTAAATATTATGGGTACATGACATTCAGCAGCCGTAGTTCGCAGCTAGGCTCTATGGAAACAAAGATTGGTCTCAAAACGATCGCCATGTTCCAAAAAGGCCTTTCGGAAGAAATTCAGTTCAACAAAAAATTCAGATGGGCCGCCAGTCTGTGCGGTGCGGGACGGGCCCACCTTTGAACCCATTGAGATCATTATCTGACATACATATCTGCAGTTTCAATTCAACAGTTTTGAAGTTTTGGGGCATGACAAAAGAAGTTTTGTAAAAAAAAAGTCCAAATCCTCTCCTTCCCTCCCCCAGCCCCTTCCTCGTGGTGACTGACAACCCATGTCAGAAAAAATCTGAGATTCCTATGGAGACGTTTGGTAAAAATCATAAGATCCCTGAAGTGGGGATATAGAAATTAAATTCCCCCCACCCCTGGCCACGATCCGTCCCTCCACTTGTGGCATCCCCCCCCCCCCCCATTTTCCAAGCCCCGTCAATCCCGATTGTTGCCGATTCTCTTCAAAATGCTCCTAAGCTGTATTGTAACTCACCTGTGACTTCACTCCCTATGTACGCTAATAAAGCGTTTTGGCACGTACCGAAGTCAGCCAATTTAACCCTTATGGTTATGATTGCAAATTCAAGAGGCCTGAAAATTGTTATATAGGTATAAACAAACTGTCGCATGGGCGAAAATAGCACTGGGCTTTGATGTGTCGATCATACGAAATTGTGGATCATTTTAATTGATTTTGGTGTTTACAGGTAGGGTTGAAACAATGCTCACATCAACCCAGACTCTTGTGGACTTTGAGGTAGGAAAATACATCAAGTTGGCATGTTCGGCAAGGACAATCAATTTATTTGCTAAGACTGTCCAACTAAATCTGACTTCTTTTTCGAAACAACTGCTATTCCTACTTCAGTACACTTGAACTAGTTAACTGCATACACTATGTTGTAAGTTGTACCGTCCACGTGTTGTTTTTAATAATTGCGTCCAAAGGCAACCTTTACTGTATCACACATGCAGACCCACAGGCATCTGTAGCTGATGTACAGCATGTGAGGCTATCTCAAAACAATCATATTAGCATAAAATCTCAATCATTCTCCTCTGCTGTAAGCCAATGTAAACCGGGATTTTTCATGAGCAATTTTGGGCTATCTTTTTCTTCGCCCCCTAAATGTATCTCAAGCACCTCTTTTAAACTTTCGATTTGCGTTTTAAGGAAGTCCGCCCGCCGGACATGATGTTTGTCCCACGCTGGGTGCTATTATGTAACGACGCCAGCACACTGTGTGTACGATCTTGCAATTTTCGTGACTTTTACAATGTTAATTTTGTTAGCAAACTTGGGCACACTATTTTGGGTGTGCTTCACAATTAGGACGGGAGAAAAAAAAAAATCGCACGGGCGATGGAGTCACTTAGAAGCAGTTGTGCGCCAAGGATTTCCCCGCCGGGGGGTCCGAGTTCCCCGACGGGGGGGGGGGGGGCCACGTTCCCCTACGAGGCCACCCTACCCCTAGTCAACTGCATTTTTGATGTTTTCCTTTTTTGAACCTTTTTCTTGAAGGAAAAAAAACGAAAAAATGAAATACCAATTGTTAAAGCATGTTTACTTTCAATAGCTTTCCCACCAAATCAGAATGCCCCTTATTAGTAGAATATGTCCGTTATTCCCATAACTGCACAGGAATACCTGGCACTGCGTCGTGAAAGCACACCACTCTACACAGAGGCAAAACATGATAGTCGGAGAACGTTCATCCTTCCCAACAAAATTGTAACTTAATCTCTTGCAGGGACATTCGGAAGATATCCATAAGGCTTGTGTATCCTTCTCTATATATTCCACGAATTTTTGTGTATAGTCTGTAGGAAGATGTTTACGCTGATCTTAAACTCAGGCGGACCCCTTGTCATTACTATCGAATATATGAGCGCGCGAAGCGCGCCGAAAATTTTCACCTTCCATTAGGAATTTTCACTATAAGAATTTTGGAAATTATCCTGTCGGGCCAAGCCCTCGTCGGGGTGTGTACTTTTAAGCGCGTACCCAAGCGGGCCCCCGACGATGGGAAAAATTCCCCACGGGGGGCCCAGCTTCCCGACGTGTGGGGGCATGGGCCCGCCCCTGCCCCCCGCTGGCGCCACCCCTGCTTCGAAAGGCAAAACACATCGTCACATAATAAATAATGCCGCGCGATTTGTACCCCAGAGTTTTGCAATCGCACAAATTTGCTATGCTTTTTTAAAAAAATTCTCGCAGTTTGCTGATTATGCACCGCATTTTGTGATGCGATACCGGACATACGAAACACTGCCTATTTGTCCTTGTTGACACTTGGGTCCTGATATGAACACTATACACCATTATATAGTGCTTTTGTGTCATTGTGTGACACTTTGTCATGATATGACAACTATACCCCATTATATAGTGCTTATGTGTCATGGTATGACACTTATTTTACCATGATATTATATGTATGACCAATATAAAGGGCTTATGTGTAAATTTTTATGCTAATTATTTGCTATTATATGATGTTTGTGTGCCATAATATGATGATTTTATACCATTAACTAATCTACCTAACTGACTCGAATCCTGTGCCCCTTTCAATCAACAGCGATGGCGGGATGTCACGTCGTGGTACATTCTGAAGCTGTTCTTCCGTAAGCTCCCAGACCCACTGATCCCCACGAGCCAGTATGCCGGCTTTCATTCAGCTAAAACCGGGCCCCTGACCCGCCCACGGATGGCTGGCCTCCGCCACCAGATCCACAGCCTCCCGGAGCCCCACTTTGCGACCATCCATTTTCTCAGCTAGGCACCTGAAGCTTATCTCGAACAACACTCCGCCTCAACCGGATGAGGTCCGGAATCTGGCCATTGTGTTTGGGCCTACCCTGATCGGACCGCGGGACGATGACATGTGACCATGGTCCGGGAACATGTCCACCAGTGCCGGATCTGGAGAGCGTGATCGCCACTGCGATTGGTTCTTCTGTGAGATGTGGAGAGCCAGCGAACGCCCTTGGATGCCCTGCCGGAGCCGACGTCATGACTACACCATCGTCCTACGCTCGCCAGGCCCGGGGAGAGACCACCAATGTAATTCACGATGAAAGTGAGGGTGGCCTAATTCTTAGTTTGCGGGACCTATCACCGAATGCCACCAAATTAAACCAGCTACATGAGTTACTGAAAGAGTAGGATAGAATTGAGGTGCATAAGCGCTTAGTTGCAGGGACCTATCACCGACTGACACATTAACCAGCTACTATGAGTTACTGAAAGAGTAGGATATCATCGCAAACCCTTAATTCGTCCCTGCGCTGTATATTGTCAGTAACAGTACTGTCAGGACAGCAGTTTCCTGCCCAGTTTAGCACCAGGTACTCATCACAGCTGTGAAGCACCGGATGCTCGTTGATCCGTGGTTAGACTTTGTGCCTAACTGAACTCTGCCTGGCAGCCAATTCGATTATTCCTGCCTAGAAAGAAAAAACAATGACACAACTTGCCCAAAGTTCGAATCCACAACCTTTAGGTTCGAAGCAAAGTCACCAGAACATAGACTCGGTGCCTGGACTCCGGGGAGGAAGCATTAAGCAGAATAAAAACCTATCCTAGGAATATACATAAAAATGGCTTGTAGCGTTTGATTCTCCCTGAAAAAAGCCCCAAATCAGGGATTGCCTTGTATCCCTGAACAATGTATCGTAGGTAATAACATTGTAATAATTCTGACAGCTGTAGGAGAATACAGAACCATCCACTCAAAGCAAAGCTGGGTAGTTTATTTGCCAATAGCAAAATAGGAAAGTTTCCTGCAAACATTAAAGCAGTTCAGATACCCCCTGTATCGACATCAGAGTATTCTCTGCACCCGGAAGATACAAAGCTAATTCCCCACATCAGTCTTTACTGCAGCCCAGAGCCTAATGCCATCATGTATGGCTGCGTGGAGCCAAAGAGCACTACGGCATTCAAAGCAAACCCTGGCATTCAATTTGCACCTCGGCATTCAAATCGCACCCCGCATTTGGGAATGATTGAAATTAGGCGAAACCCTGTCCACATAACTAACTACCTGGTTGCCTATGTCATGGTTAGCAGTGATTTTGGGATCTCCCTTTATTTGTCTTAATTGGTTCTGACTGATTGTATCAATTCTTCCTTTCATATGTGTCTATGCATGACCAGACCTTTCCTGGATGCTTCTTCTGCGTTCTCTATCTTCCCCTCTTTCCTTCCTTGTTTGTTCCATTCTAAGACCCAGTCTTACCCAGACCTATCCAAACTACAAAGTCATTCTAGGAGATTCAATTTCAAATGTATTTAGATAAATCAGATCCCCCCTTCTTTTCTTGTTCCAGCGGATTCAACAATATCTCCGAAGGACATTGTAGCTTCAGTGCTGAGTTGCTGCAAAAAGGAAGCTGAAACGCCTGACCCGCGTTCCTTTGAGGCACATCGTGAGAATGACGAGAGGACGGCGGCGGATTCCCGCAGGTAGCTCAACGCAATCAACTCCACACGGACCAGCTCCGGACAGCAGTCACATCGACCGAGGCGACTCTGTACATGCAGTGATGGCCTGCCCCCCACCCCTCACCCCCACTCTGCTGTCAGCCACAGACACCAAGGGGGGTGGGGACCAGCCTGAATTTGACTCTACTCATCTCAAGGGGACTTCAACCTTTGGTTCTGGAGAGGCAGGACTGAGGGGGTGGGGAGCACTCCCCAAACTCTAAGAGGACTACCAGATACAGATTTACACAAAAACACCCCCAAGGAGGGGTGGGGATGGGACTGTGAACTGGATGGACAAGGGTGGGAGCCCCCCAGGAGGCGTCCCCACCATGGAGAAGAACGACAGGGAGGATTGGAGGAAGACAGAGTACTCTAAGGAGCGTCTACGGATCGAGGCAGGAGCACCAACTGGCGATCCGGGACTACGAGAAAGAGGAGAGCACCAAACTGGAGGAGATTATTCAATCAAAAGAGAGACTAAAGGACATCTGTTCCACGAAGGACGCCGTCATTGTGGCGGAGACTGCATCCGTCACGTCGGACTACTCACGACCTCGGTCGAAACAACAACAACGGCTTCCCTGAAGCTCAGGCCCGGCAGGGAAGAGAGGGCTCGCAAGGGTGAGCCAGTCTCTTACCCCGACTCCAATGTCTCCCAGGGCTCCTCGGAGGACAGTGAGTTCTGCCGCTCAATTGCCGCGGCATTCGAGGCGAAGTACCCAGCGGCTTCACAAGGGAAAGCTGACAGCGACAGCAGCACGCTGAAAGCAGAGACAAGGGAGGACCATCTTAGAAACGGCTGGAGAACCATCATAGGAGTAAGTCGCTCAAAACCGTGCAGTCCTAGCACAGGCAGACAGAAATCTGGGCAGAATGGCAGTCGGACAAGGCAGCGACGCAGGGTTCGCAGATAGGAGTAATTCTTTTAACATTTCTTCTCAGACAACACCAAGGACTCCTCAGAAGAAGACGAAAATAGAGGTAACACTCGGTCTTTGAGAATACAGAAATAACGCCAAAAGCCGGCAGTAACAAGAAATGCCAAATGTGGTCACTCTCATGGAGAGCCGTCAGAGAAATCACTCAGTCCAGCAGAGAGACGTGAGAGGACCCGTCAGATGCGTCGACGGAGGCACACACTAGGTGGGCCGAACGACGCCAAGGAGCAAGAAGATCGTGTAGAAATAACATTGTCGGGGAGCACACTGCTACTCGGGATAAGAACTCGACGCCAGCAGGCGAGTCAATCCTCCAGGGTCGGTCGGGAAGGCCGATCGAGGGGAATGCCACGAGGCGAAGGAAATGCTCGAGCAAGTCCCAACCGATCGAGGGCCTCCGCGTCGGGAAGTCTTGACGTTGCCTACCAAGAAAAAGTTGGAGGGCAAATCTGTCGAGAAAGAATGCCATCCTCAGAAACTGAATGGCAAACAGGAGTTCTATGAGATTCCAGCTGCCCTCTAGACTGGGTGTACACTGGAGCCAAGGTTCTTGATGATTTTAATTTTGGGGGTGGGGGGTTTTTTTTAAGTCCTGGGACCAATTCCTGATCAGTGTTTGGAACTGGTTGTAAGACATGACCACAGGCGTTTTGACGATATCTTGACCGCCCAAATTCTGCCATGATTCTCATGATTAACCTGAGCACCCCTTGAAAAGGGCATGGCAATAGGGTGTCTAAATTATGGTAACTCCTAACTGGTCGTATTCCAGTTGCCTCAAGTTTCTTAACCAACCCCTGTTTCTCAAGCTGCTTGTTTGCTGGTTGTAACCAAATGTACCAAGAGCCACAGCAAAGTGTTCTGAAAGTGAAGAAAAGTAGGAATCATGGAGCTCCACATTCAATTACCTAATAATTGTGGCCCAGTGTGGAACCGAGTATTGGTAGGGTTGGTTAAAGTGTAGACTTTAATTTTTATATTCCTCTAATATATTCCAATATTCAGGCTGTGCCAGGGAACGGAATTTGATGGCCGACAGATTTTATTATGAAATCGGTTACTTAGTCTCCAGTTATAACTGGGGGGGAATCAAAAATGAGGAATTACGTATCATCCCTCAAACTGTTGCACAAAACAACTGTTTTCATTAGTAGTGATATGAATAGTCAACCTGGTTATGAATACAGCATTAAACTCAGGCTAGGTCTTGTTTTAAGATGATGATACTTGATATTCTCGATTACCTGCTGCTTCACGTACACTATAGCGGAAATCCTGCAGTGCGCCATCACGCGCACACGTTCTCTCGGGTGCTTGTGTTTGGGTATCATCGCCTTATCCAAATTGCAAATCTGCTTCAATATGATGAAGCAATCACAACACTGATAGGGAACACACCTCCTCTCCGGTTATTCAAATATGCCGTGAATGGTGAACCGTAACAGCTGTCACCTCACGTGACATCGAGGATTCTGGTTAGCCAGTTTGATAATTCAAACATTTTGGGAATTGGACAAGACAATCATTTCAGGCAGTTCTGGCTTCTATTTTTTTGTGTAAACAGATGAGAACAATCACGCTTCAGAAGGGGCTAAACCAATGATCGTCGTAACGCCAGCTTGAATGTAAAAATCAGTTTCGCGAAGAAAGATTTACTTTTTTTAATATGAATGGAGTGGTCATTATTTCCCAGCAGCTCCAGTTTATGGACGTTGATCACTTTGTGAGGAGATATTCCATGAAATTCAGTAAGATCGGTGATCCGGCATAAATGCCACATTAGCGCCCACGATGATTGTGCTTACTCATTGCTCATTCAAATCATTGAAATTTTTCTAGCAGATGTTGAACCATCTACAACTCATTCGGACACTTTCCGGTTTTGTTGGGTGAATCCGACTTCAGTGGTGTTACCGCATCCACGGTACGGGAACTGGTTCTATGTGGTCGGACATGTCGGCTTTACTGTAGGTGTCTTTGTATAGAACATGACTTTGATTCTCAGCGACTTCTTGAGTTAGGGAAAAAGGTGGAAAGCACTAGTTCAAAAGAGGCATTATCGTCCTTCCCATCATCAGAAGTAAGAAACGTGCCATTTCCCTGTGGAAGTTCAAATTCCCCACTCAAGATAACAACGGATGCTTTGAAAGTAAAACTCATCTTGGTTCTTGTTATTCACATCGAACGGCAATGTGTTGTGACAGACGTTGAGTAATCCGTTAATGTAACAGTACAGCCAAAGAATACCACACAAAATTTGTTAACATATCATAGTGACATTACACCCTATCGACATGAATGGCAATGGGACAGTGTCGTTATGACATTCATGCAAAGGCCACTGCTCATTGGTCAGTTGTACTGGATGACGATGCCCTGTCAGGGATGCAAACTGTTGCTATTTGAGTTACAAAAATGAGAATGATCAGACTAGAAATATGGAACACGCATACATGGCAGAAATTTGGGAAGGGCCTGTCAATTTAAGGAGGGAGCATGGTCTTGTTCTGTGGGCCTGAGAAGGGCTCCTTTTCACTCAGAAACTGGTAAAAAGGGTTTATCAAAACACTGTTGTAAGCAGTCTAAAGAAGATTTTTTTGGAGGGGGAAGGGCAAAACTTTGATGATGGTGATTAAATGGTAAATAGTCCGTCCCTTTTTCTTGCATGCATACATGCTGCAGTGATGCACACATTGATGTTGGGAGGCACCAGCAGTCAAAAATGGTATCCTGACCAATGTTATCGTAGTAATAACTTGTAAATTCGGGACAGCTGTGAAGGAGAATACAGAACCATCCACTAAAGCCAAAGCCTGGTAGTTTGTATTTTGCCATAGCAAAATAGGAAAGTTTCCTGCAAACATTAAAGCAGTTCAGATACCCCCCTGTATCGACAATCACAGTATCCCTTGCAACCCGTAAAGCTACAAAGCTTTCCCCCCCCACATCAGTCTTTACTGCAGCCCAGAGCCTAATTCCCATCATGTTGGCTGCCGTGCAATCCAAAGCGCACTCCGGCATTCAAAGCAAACCCTGGCATTCAATTTGCACCTCGGCATTCAATCGCACCCTCAATTTGGGAGATTGAAATAGGCGAAACCCTGTTTTCCACATACTAACTACCTGGTTTGCCTATGTCATGGTTAGCAGTTATTTTGGGATCTCCCTTTATTTGTCTTAATTGGTTCTGACTGATTGTATCAATTCTTCCTTTCGATATGTGTCTATGGCATGACCGACCTTTCCTGATGCTCTTCCTTCTGCGTTCTCTATCTTCCCCTCTTTCCGCCTGTTTGTTCCCATTCTCATGACCCCAGTCTTACCCAGACCTCTCCAACACTACAAAGTCTTCTAGGAGATTCAATTTCAAATGTATTTAAGTAAAGCAGATCCCCCCATTCTTTTCCTTGTTCCCCACCAGCGGATTCAACAATATCTCCGAAGGACATTGTACCTTTCACAGTGCGATTGCTGCAACGGAAGCTTAAACGCCCTGACGGCGTTCCTTTGAGGCCCCGTCGGAGAATGACGATAATGACGGCGGCGGATCCATCAGTAGCTACTCCAAGCAATCACCGCCACACACGGAACAGCTCCCGGACAGCTCACAATCGCCGATGCTGACTCTGTCACATTCAGTGAGGCCGCATGCCCCCCACCCTCACCCCCACTCTGCTTGTCAGCCACAGACACCCAAGGGGGGTGGGGACCAGGCTGAATTTGACTCCCTATCCTCTCACCAGGGGAACTTCATCCTGTTGAGTTCTGTGAGAGTCCAGGACCCGAGGGGTGGGGAGCAACTCCCCAAACTCTAAGCGGTACTTACCCCCGATACAGAGTACAACAAAACACCCCCCTGGAGGGTTGGGGATGGGACTGTGAACTGATGAACAGGGTGGGGAGCCCAGCGGCGTCCCCACCCTGGAGAAGAACGCAGGGAGGATTGGAAGAAACAGAGTACTCAAGGACTTCTAGTCTAGGATCGAGCAGGAGCACCAACTGGCGATCCGGACTACGAGAAAGAGGAGAGCACCAACCTGGAGGAGATTATTCAATCAAAAGAGAGCCTAAGAATCTGTTCACGAAGGACGCCGTCATTGGTGGCGGAGACTGCATCCGTCACGTCGACTCTCACGACCTCGTCGAACAACAACACAACAACTGCTTCCCTGAAGCTCAGGCCCTCGGCCGGGAGAGAGGGCTCCGCAAGGGGAGCCAGTCTCTTCACCCCGGACTCCATGTACTCCCCGGGCTTCCTCGGATTGGACAGTAGAGTTCTTCCCTCAAGTGGCTCTCGCGGCGCATTTCGATGCGAAGTACCAGTCGTTCTTCCCCAAGAGTAAGCTGACAGCTCAGCAGCACGCTGAAAGCAGAGACAAGTGAGGCCCACCTCTTCGCAACGGCTGGAGAAAACCATCGTGCGTAAGTTCCGTCACGAACCAGGGCATTCCTAGCACAGGCAAGACCAGAACTCTAGGCAGAATGCATCCGACAGGCCAGCGACGCTAGGTTTTAGCAGATAGGAGTAATTTCTTCTAACATTTCTTCTCAGCCAACACCAAAGACTCCTAGAAAAGACGAACATAGAGGTAACACTTCGTCTTTTGAGAACTCAGAATAACGCCAAAGCCCTCAGTTAACAAGAATGCCGTAATGTCACTCTCTGAGAGCAGTCCCAGAGAAATCACTCATCCAGCAGAGCGACGTGAGAGGGAACCGTCAGATGCGTCGACGGAGGCACACACTAGGTGGGCCGAACGACGCAAGGAGCCAGAAGATCGTTGAAATAACTTGTCGTGGAGCACCTGCTACTCCGGGATATAACTCGACGCCAGCAGGCGAGTCAGTCCTCCCAGTTCTTTCGGTAAGGCCGCTCGAGGGTAATGCCACGAGGCGAAGGACTGCTCGAGCAATCCAACCTGATCGGGGCCTCCTCGATTCGGGCAATCTTCTGACGTTGCCTACCAGAAAAAGTTGGAGGGCAAACATCTGTCGAGAAAGAATGCCATCCTCAGAAACTGAATGGCAAACAGGAGTTCGTATGAGATTTCCATTCCCAGCTCCGCCCCCTAGACTGGTTTCACTGGGCCAACACGGTTCTTGAAATGATTTTTTTTGGGGGTGGGGGGTAGTCCTGGGCCAATTCCTGATCAGTGTGGTTGGACTTGGTTTTGTAGGACATGACCACAGCAGGCGTTTTGACGATATCTTGATGACCGCCACAAATCTGCCATGATTATCATGAATTAACCTGAGGCCACCCCTTGAAAGGGCATGGTCAATAGGGTGTCTAAATTATGGTAACTCCTAACTGGTCTATTCCAGTTGCTCAGGTCTTAACCAACCATGTTCTCTTCAAGCTGCTTGTTGCTGGTTGTAACCAAATGTACCAAGAGCACAGCAAAGTGTCTGAAAGTGAAGAAAAGTAGGAATCATGGAGCTCCACATTCATCCTAATAATTGTGGCCCAGGTGTGAACTAGTATTTTTAGGGTTGGTTTAAAGGTAAGACTTAATTTTTTATATTCTCTAATATATTCAATATTCAGGCTGTGCAGGTGAACGTGACTGTTATGCCCGACAGATTATGATGAAATCGGTTACTTAGGTCTCCAGTTATACGGGGGGAATCAAAAATTGAGGCATTACGTATTCATCCTACTGTTGCAAAACACTGTTTTCATAGTATGATATGAATATCACCTGGCCTTTGAAGATACAGCATTAAACTCAGGCTAGGTCTTGTTTTAAGACACTGATGATACTTGATAGTCTCGATTACCTGCGCTTTCACGTACACTACTCGCGAAATCCTGCAGTGGCGCCATCACGCGCACACGTTCTCTCGGGTGTTTGTGTTTGTATCATCGCCTTATCCAAATTGCAATCTGCTTCAATATTGGATGAAGCAAATCACAACACGGATAGGGAACACACCTCCTCTCCGGGTTAGTCAAATATTCCGTGAAATGGTTAACGCGGAACAGCTGTTACCACACGTGCATCTAGGATTTCTGTTTCGTCAGTTTGATAATTCAAACTTTGGTATTATTGGACAAGACAAATCATTTCAGTCAGTCCTGGCTTCATATTTTTTTGTGTAAATAAACAGATGAGAACATCATCCGCTTCAGAGGGCTAAACCAATGTCGTCTTACACGCACTTTGAATGTAAAAATCAGTTTTTCGCGAAGAAGATTACTTTTTTTTTAATGATACAGGGAGTGTCCTTATTTCCCAGCAGCTCATGTTTATGGGGTATGTTTTGATCACTTGTGAGGGAGATATTCCATGAAATTCCGTAAGATCGCGTGATCACTGCATAAGTGTACCACATTAGCGCCACGATGAGTGTGCTTACTCCATTGGCTCATTCAATATCATTGAAATATTTTCCTAAGCACTGGTTGAACCATCTACAACTCATTCGGACACTTTCCATGTTTTGTTCGGGTGAATTTCCGACTCAGTGGGTTGTTACCCTGCATCCACGGTTACGGGAACCTGTTCTATGTTGGTCCTGACATGTAGGCTTCTACTGTAGGTGTCGTTAGTATAGAAGCATGGACTTTGAATTCTCAGCAGACTTCTTTGAGTTAGGGCAAAGGTGGAAATCACTAGTTTCAAAAGGGCATTATCGTCCTCCACCCCATCATCCAGCAAGTATAACGGTGCCATTTACCTCCTGTGGACATTTCAAATTGCCACTCAGATAACAACGTATTGTGCCAATTTGAAGTTACAAACTCATCTTGTTTCTGTGTTATTCACATCGAACGGCAATGTGTTCTGACAGACGTTTAGTAATCGTTCATGTAACAGTAAAAGCCAAGACTAACCACACAATTTTTGTTTAACAACATATCACTAGTGACCTTACCAACCCTATCGACACTGGAATTGCAATGGGACATTTCGTTATGACATCCTGCAAAGGCCACTGCTCATTGGTCAGTTGCTACTGGATGACGATGGCCCCTTTCAGGATGCCACTGTTTGCTATTTGAGTTCAACAAAAAACTGAGATGATCAGAATCGAACAATGGACCCTGCATCATGGCAGATCGATTTTGGAAAGGGGCACTGTCAATTTAAGGAATGAGCCTGTCTTGGTCTGTGGGGCCTGAGAAGGGCTCCTTTTCACTCAGAAACTGGTAAAAAGGGTTTATCCAACACGTTGTAAGCATCCTAAAGAAATTTTTTTTTTTGGAGGCGAAGGGCAAACTTTGATGATGGTGATTAAATGGTAATAGTCCGGCATACTGCTGAGTGATGCACACATTGAGGTGGAGGCACCAGCAGTCAAAATGGTTTACAAATGCTGTGAATAGTGCTTCATAAATAAAAAAAGACATGATTCAACTGTCTGCCCCATGGCATAGCACCAAATTTATTTCAGTTTGCTGGCAATAGAGTAAGCTGTGCTCAATAGTTAAAAAAAAAAAATCTTCAATCACAGCCTGGCACAGTTCATTGCCCAAAACGGATGGTTTACTGTAACTAGGTCATTCACATACTATCAGACTACAAGGCTTGAGTATTTATAATCCAGCGAGTAGAGCCTTATCGAGAGAGTCATCATTATTTATCACTCTGTTTTCCCAGTACTGGTACTCCAAAGGATCAGAACAGTCATCAGATGATGACAGAGATTGTAGATCTTGAAATGAAATGAAGCCATAATCAGCCTCTCCGTTGTGGCCTTGAGCAGAGCAGTTAAGTTAATGCTCCTCCTCCTTTTTTTTCTCCAATTGCTCTGATTGGGCCGCAGCTAGAACCACTGGCCCGGTAGGTCCCTCTCCTCTCGCTCGTTGAATACCCAATCCCCGAACTTGACATCTCAACCAGCTCTTTTCCCACATGACTTGACTCTCAACCACTCCTCTCTCATCTGGAAAGGAGCTGGCATCTAGATGGTGGTCCGTGAAGGCAAGGATCTGGGCCTACCAGGCCTTGTTAATCTCTGCGTGCCCCCCCCCTCCCTCCTTGTACAAACTGGCTATAACCAACCTGGGGTGTTGAACTTGATTGAAAATAATTATCCTGTCGTGGTATTGTTGCGGTGCGCATCGGTTCCAGCGATTGATTGGGTAATGTGCTGTAAAGCGCCTTCGAGCAATCAATGGCTGATTTGAGGGGGGGGAGGGGGCCTATTAATCCTGCATAGGCCCTAGCTGATTATTTGCTGACAGTAGTGCTCAGTGGGGCCATGCCTGTTTGTTCATTCCATATTCACTTTATCATTGACCACAAGAAGGAGGTCATGAAGGTCCCACTTGGCGCCCCCCCTTTCCCCTCCCGGACTGAAAAAAAAACTGCCATATCATTCAATATAGCTGATAGCCATAGAGAAAAATTACCCTCGGCGACAGGTGGGCGATGTCAATTAGAGCAACTGGTCTCAGTGAGAGACATTGATGTGGTGGGAGGAGAATGTTTGGGGTATACATTTTGATATCAACAGGACATTCCTGTTGATGGCACCCTGATGATGCAGCAGCCAAAAAAATGTTGGCTACTTCTTGTGATAGGACCAGTCAAGTTCCTTCCTCTACTCTCTTGCTTGCTATTCTAGACCAAATCGCTAGCACTGGAGATATATGGACTTTCTTCTCTCACCTTTACTGCACTGGGCAATTTTGTTCTAGGTTCTATTCTAAGAAAAAATGTGCTTTCTCTTATCTTTTTAAAAACCATTTCAAGTACTTCCTTTTTCCTTCAAGACCACCCACTCTTCTATTTTTTCATTGCCTGTTTTTTCTTGTAACCATTTTTTTTTTCTTCACTGATTATGCGCCTTAACCTTTTAGTCATCACTCCTTCCAATTACCTGTGGTCTGGGGGTCGTACTATGGTCAATTCCGTGGTTGAGATTTTTGAAATTATGAATTGGAAGATATGAGTTGGCAGACTCCATGGCTGGGGTATCAATATACGGTAGCTGTCATCAAAGTTTAAAGTACAATTGTCTCAATAGTTTTTGTGATAATACAATGATATATTAGACTATCTCTGTAAGCATAACATGTAAGCAGAACTTGTGTTTTGATTCCCCAATGACTCAATGGGGGTATCTGTACTGGAACAGAACACATTTCAGGCGATACGGTAATGTGAGAACATGGTTGATGCCTGACTTGAATCCTCAAAATTTGGAAATAAATTTAATTCTTTCTTGTCAACTGGTGACTTTTGGTCATTTTGTCTATCACAGTCACAAAATAACAGCGTTTTAAAACTGTGCCTGTCACTGTCCCAGGCCCCTCAAAAACTCAAATAGAACGGTACTTGATTCCCCAATTCTTGGTAACCGAGGTTTTTACATGTCCCTTTTCCCCATCAGGGTCAGTTTTCTTTCCCGCAACCTATGTTATGAGCTGTATAAGTCTGGCGACACATAGCCCATATATCATGTTGCTGTGTATGTGCATTCCGCATATTTTGATATGGGGCCCGACACTCTCTTTGTAATCAAGTGCCCCCCCCTCCATAGTAAAAACCTTCCTTGCCACCCCCTTCCCCCTTGCTGGGTATGTCCCCAATTGTAAATCACATGTTTCAACCTATACTTGAATGAAATCTTATAATATGCTCAATAATCATGACGAGTGTCAGGATTAACATGAGAGTGGGGATGACCGTCTTGTGGTTACGCTGATATCTGTGTAGTAATGGCGTCATTGTAACGCACCAACATGTGCAACGCCACACATAGGTGCAAATCAGAGACTCCTGGTGTTGTCCTGCTATTACCTATCCTCTGGTATTGAATCCTGTAATGAGGTTATTCCATTGGGTATACACTGATATGAAAGGGGAAAAAACAAAAAATGGTGACTTTTTCATTTAATAGGAAGGCTATGGGGAAAAAAATGGGCAATAAATCAGTTTGTCAGATATCAAGCTTTGAAAAATGCCTGAATGTTGCAAGATGCTTCAATTGGCTTGTTCCACTCTGTGCTATGGGTTAACTAATTGGGATCTAACCTCTCTCTCTCTCACAGAGTGTAAGGCCCCCCCCCCCCACCCCCCCCTCCCACCCAGATTCGCCCCACTCTCTTCCCACTCTATATGGATGGCTGTTTGTGCCTCACTCATTCTGCATTTTATTTTGGAATGTACAATCTGGATATTTCATTATCCACAGTGTAAAATGTCAATGTCAATGTGGTTTTCAACCTATCTAGTTTCAGTTTGATTTGGTCGTGCTACTTTAGCCTGGTCTGCTCACAATCCAATTTGGGCTTATTGTCCTTCAATATTCTGCAATCCAATCCATATATGCAAATATACCGATAAAGTACGCTCACTGATTAGTTCATAATAAACTGGGGCAAGCTGTCTGTCAGTGCGTAGATATACCGTGCAGGAGTCATTCACCTCTCCAAAGCTAGTCTGTTAAGGTGAAAAATGGATTAACTCCATCAGTCAAGACTTGTTACCAGAAGGGTTTAGAATTTTGATCTGTTATCTAAATTTGTTGAAAGTCATATTAGGTTGTTAGCAACCTAGTTTTATTGATTGAATTTTACACAAATAATATACTTAATATTCACTTCCCTTCCAAAAATGTAATGGACATATCACGTTCATCAGAGCCATTGGAGAATGTAGCTTTCTCTCTTCTTACTGGAAATATTGAATGACAATTTGGAGTGGCTATATATAATATTATTAAAAATTGTCATCCTACCATCCGCGTGTAAATATGCACTTGCCCGTCATGTAAACTGTGTTATATAATATAGATTATGTTGCTTGCATATATCTCTAGCTTAAAAGAAAAAGGTTTTATTTCCAAATGTCAAAAATAGTATGCAATTTTGCCCGAAAATAAAATAGCAACACGATATGGCGTGTTAAATATAACTTACCAGTCAGATGTGATTGTCTCCATCCTTTTTTTGTCTCGCCTTATGAAAATTCAGGAGAACTTAGTGTCTTATGGCGTGTGTGTGTGTGTATGTTGGTGTGCGTGTGCTTGTGTATGTGTGTGTGTGTGTGTGTGTGTGTGTGTGTGTGTCACACTGTCTCGTTGGCAGGATATCTTTAGAACGGACAAGTGCAATTGCGACAAAACTTTCAAGGTAAGCATCGGGGTTGGGTAAGCACGATCTGATTAGATTTTGGGCACGCACGTCCCTACATTAAGTAAGGTAATTAGCCCTTTTTATGTATTGTATTTTTCTCTCCTCCTCGTAGCAGATTCCGGTGAACCGTAGGTGCTAGTGACTTGGTTTGGCCATAGATGCGGGATATGAGGTAGATGAATGATTAGATTTTCAGCAAAAGTACGGTCGTCAAAGGTCAATTCGAGTCAAAAACCAGTTTTTTGGGCATAACATGGAACCGAATGTCTGCCAAGGTGGGAGGTGCACCATTGTGATCTCACTCGTTGACCTCCATCTGTGTGACCATTTGACACCTCAATTTGAACCTTTATCCCATGTTTTGGGGCCGAATCTAATTTTTCAGGCATTTTCGCGGACCTCAAGGTACTTTCTGATCGAACGGACCATAATTTTACCCCCTGGTGACCTTTATGCTTGAAGATATCGGAGGTCAAAGTTTTCAATTTTAAATTAAAGGCAGTAGGATGTTCATATGATTTGTCCATGGTGATTTTTAGAATCAGCAGGTCAAACTACCCCTGATAATGAGGTCAAGAGGTCAAAGGTCACATGTCAAATTGAGTGGCCTATTTTTTAGATTAACAGGGCAAAGAAATTAAAATTGTCAATTTCTGACAAAATTTGGATATGTTGCAGAGCTCTGTTTGGGTGAGAGGGGTAGACGAAACTAACTCCCACTTCATTGGGCACTGTTCTCAAGTTACAAGGGGTCAAGGTTGGTTTTGATAACTTTTGGGCAATAGCAGCGGCAGATCTTTGTGATACATTATGCTGGTAGGACTGGCGTGCACTCATCGAGAGTAACATTTTTCTAAAAAGCGACTGTCATCAAGGTCATTCAAGGTCAGACTTATGGACAAAAAACTAATATTCTTGGAGACCTTTACAGTGACACCTTGCCTGGCAATGTGGGAAATTTCAGGACAGGGTGTACATCGTGGTGGAGAACATTTTTCCCTAAAAACCATCATGCATCAAGGACAAAGGTCATTCAAGTCATAATGGGCATATAAACTGCCAAATAGTCTGTGTTCCTGCAACAACTTCCCGTGACCCTTCCTGATGTGGTTTAAATTTCAGGACAGGGGGTACCCCATCTAGGGTTACTTTTCTAATATAAATGTCATGTCATCCGAGGGTCATTAAAGGTCAATTTTGATGTCAAAACTGATTTTGGTACTTTTTCGCAAGAGCACTGGCGTGTTCATCAGAATGCAAATGCTCCTAGAGAGTGGATGTATCACCTAGCAGAGTTACAATTTTCATAAAAATCTGTCATGTAATTGAAGGTCATTCAAGGTCCTAAGGGGTCAAAAAACTGTTTTCCCTGGCAATAATCGGATAACTGATATCTGTGAGGCTGGAAGGTTCACCATTGTGACATAATTGTTTACCTGCATATGTGTGAACTCTGACCTCAATTGACTCTGTCGGGTGGTCATGTGGTTAATTGTTGAGTCTTGAATAAATTGCTTATGTTAAGGAGTTACGCACGGGCAAAAATAGAAACTGGTTGTTTTTGGATTTGATAGACCTTGTGTTTCCTTATGGAGGAAACCAACTCCCGCTTCGATCGGACCACTTGCTTTGGTAGTTCAAGGGGTCAAAGTTAATTTTAATGCCTTTTTCGCAATAACATCTAGCGGTGTTCAATTGAAAGCAATATGCTTCCTGGAGTGAATGCATCACATGAAGATTAACAATTTTTTCATAAAAACCTGCCATGTCATTGAAGGTCAATCAAGGTCACGTAGGGGTCCAAAAACGATTTTAGTACTTTTTGGCATAGCAACTGGCATGTTCATCAAAATGAAAAATGCTCCTAGTAGTGGATGTAACACATGGAGAGTTACAATTTTCATAAAACCTGCCATGTCTTTAAGGTCATCAAGGTCACTTAGGGGTCAAAATGTTTTTCTGGCCATAATCGGAGATTGAATATCTGTGAAGGCTGGAAGGTTCACCCTGGGTATATAATTGTTAATCTGCATGTGTGTGCCCTCGACCCTCATTTGACCTCGTTCGGGTGTCATGTGGTTAAGGTGAGTCCTTGATAAATTGCTTATTTAAGGAGTTAACGGGCAAAAAAATAGAAACGGTTTTGGCCAGTGGGGATATACAAGTTGGCGGTCTACTGCCCGCGGTGTCTGTTTTAGTTAATACATGTAATTAGCCTATTTTAGGATCATTGTTTCATGCTCGTTAAGCAAGTTCCAGATGAACGTAGGTGCTATGGTGGACTTTGGTTTGGCAAATAGATGAGGGATATGAAGTAGATGTACTGACTAGATTTTCAGTGTCAAATATGGTAATTGGTCATCTAATTTGCATACTTTATGCAAGATTCCAAGTCGCGTCGGATTTTTCATTCCATCACCACTCATTTCTGTGAATAGAGCACTCTTGTATGATTCACTATATAAAGTGTGTATATCACATAGGGTGGGGACACTGGAGCATTCAGTGTGGTCTATTCGCATGGGGGTGTTCCCAATTTTCAAAGTTGGTTTGATTTTCCTAAAGCTTGATTGGTATGGTCTACCTTAGTTATTCCCCAAATGTAACATAACATTGCCTTGATCACTGGGGGTTCTGAGTGTTAATAAATTTTTCCATTCTTGGAAATGTTCAAGTTTGTGGAATTCCCATGAAATGTAATGAGTGTGGTCCTGAGATATGTGGAAATGAGCCAATGCGTGCCATAGAATTGATTTGTGTCTAATATTTGGCATAATTTAGGCAATCTAGTCACTTCCCAAAAACTTATACTTCTTCTTCACTCTTCCTCATTAAGACAATTGTCCATAATCAGTCCCTTACGAATTTGAAATTGATCACTGATTAGTAGGGTGTTAAATGCTATAATAACCACAAATCTGAAAGCAACACATTAATTCCTTGTAACTGTTTGCATGGTGACTATTAGATAGAACCACATGATTGCGCGCAACCAGGCGAGACATTGGGGGCGATCGCTTGTGCAGTGATTGTAACCTTTCCAGACCAATTTTGCATTAGGGGTCACTGGGCAACATACAGAAGTAATGTGCACTTGTCTGGTAAATGGTTCCTGCATTATACAGAGGCCCTCACTCGTTTTATGCAATGAATACATGGAGCCATTATTACATGGAGAGAGAGGGCCTAGGATTGTATTGGTGTGCCTGTTGGACAGTGATATCGGAGTTGCGCTATTGTGGGTAATGTAGTGAAAACATTCAGTGTAACTCTCTAACTGTGAATTAGGTTAGATTAGTCATATGGGGCCATTAGATGGGAAACTGAAAGAATGCTTCTTCTCCTACAGGTAAAGATGGATTACCATCATGGACTACCTACTGCTTACCTACAGGATTTCAGGAATCAGGTCAAAGGTTATTAAAGAGGGTTGTGAGCTGTATGCAAAACTGCAAAAATGCTCTTCGAAGATAGGTGGATTGCCAAGCATACTCGATCAGTGTATAAGGACTAGTGATTACCTACTGGGTGTTAGGTATATTTAGGGTCGAAGGTCATTGAGGTAGCAGAATGAACTCTTAGTATAAATACTGACAACCTGCCCCCCCAGAATGGCTGCTCACATTTCATTATTGAGCTCATTAGCTGAGCTAGGGAAATAGGCAAATTAAAATGATTAGATTCTCTGAAAAGTCTAATCAGCATAATTTATACAAGTTTGTCATATGTCCACAATATTTTTGTGCATTTATGCCTCAGACACTGCGGTGTCTAAAACGTTTCACAACACCACGCTGTAATCCGTGGTCTTTGTTAGGACGAATCTTCCCAATAATGTTGATAAATAATGGCCGTACATTCTCTTTAGTATGGGACTCTTCCGTAAATAGCAGCTGTGTATATAGGCCTCGCCATCATGTGGAACTATTTTGGGGGTCAAAGTGGTGTGCCACCCATTAGCCAATAGGACGTTACCCCATTGTCGAACTCTCTAATAATGCTCTGAATGACTCAGAGCCCTCTATCTAGTCTAAATAGACGGCTCTGAGAAGTGACCTATATTCACAGCTGGTAATGGCTTATACAGTAGAGTCACATAACATCTCATTAACCAGCTGTGAACTAATGTTAGCTCTGCAGCCACGGTTTAAGAGCGGTGCGAAATTAGAGAAAAAAAGTAGGTTCTGAGGCGCAAATGTCACTCTGTAGATTGAGTAAACAATCCTGGTGTCCGATTGCCGTGTACGACTCATTACAGTAGAACTGGAAAACGATAATGGACAATGATGTCGTTATAAGGGGTAACAAAAATGTGGTTCCTCCTTCCCTCCTCGTCACAGCCTTGCGTGCGGCGAGCAAAAATCCTGGCTGGAAGTATGAGCATACACAAAAAATACTCCGGAGCGCCATGTCCCCCCCAAAAGTCCCCAGTCGGTATTGAATGAGCATCAACCGTTGAACGTTATACGCAAATGACCCGGGACTTCGCCAATTGAGACCACGGCGGGTGGTAATTGTAAACACTCTCATTAATCCAGTTCTTACATGTGTCGAGAGCGAACAACGACTGAAAGAAGTCAGAAGAAAACACCACGGCATATATCACAGACACATATGAAACTAACAATGGGTTATCCATCATTACCTAACTCAACTTCCTCATGGGGGCACATGCTTATCTGTCTTTAGTCTTTCTGTCTGTCTGTTTGTTTTGTTGTTTTTCGATATGATCCGTGCGCGAACACAAGCAAAAGCTGCCGGGATATAAACACTGGCTGGCCAGGAGCGTATCTTGAACATTATTTTGAGGGGGCTATGGGGAGAGCTGTGCTTAAAAATGGCGTGGGAGAGGCAAACCTGCTGAGCACTTCTAAGTGGAGCGCTACCAGTGGTTGGCGCGGGGTTTGATAGACCTCTCGGTTTGCATCAGACGGGATTTCCGACGCTTCATGGGGCAGCTAGGAACATTCTGAAATGGTGTTATATCCGGGAAGTTTCATCATAAAAAATGTCGGAAATGATCACTTCCGTTCCTAAAGGTAGTCATCATTTGTCACCCATCACAACGATGGAAAGGAATTAACACAACCGAAAATGTGAAGGAGAGCGAAGCTTCCCTCCTACCGAGAGTCGAGTCGAAAGCCTGCTGGTGTCTAGTTAGCTCACTCAGCCCACAGACTATAGTACAGGGCGTTTCCGATGGGGCGCGAAGCATGACTGATAGCCGTACTGGGGAAGGGGTTGAAGGGAGTGTCCATTTTGGAAATTTTTGGTTCTGCAGAAGGTTCTCTCAGTGGAGCCATGCATACCCCAACACCCAGTAGCCTATGACAAACTTTGATGATTATATCCCCACTTCGGGGATATTATGGTTTCGGCTTCGCCGTCTCCGCCGCGTCCGCTGCTCCGCCGCGTCCGCTCCGCCGGCGTCTTGTTTAGCGCAATAACTCTCCAACACTTCGTCCGTTTGAGCCGAACTTGGCACACATGTCCGCCTTAGTGAAATCTCGGATGAGTTCGAAAGTGGCCGTCGCCACATGAACGGGGGTCCGCTAATTTGCATAATTTTCACGATTGGAAGATTTCTCGTTAGCGCAATAACTCTCCAACACTTCGTCCGTTTGAGCCGAACTTGGCACACATGTCCGCCTTAGTGAAATCTCGGATGAGTTCGAAAGTGGCCGTCGCCACATGAACGGGGGTCCGCTAATTTGCATAATTTTCACGATTGGAAGATTTCTCGTTAGCGCAATAACTCTCCAACACTTCGTCCGTTTGAGCCGAACTTGGCACACATGTCCGCCTTAGTGAAATCTCGGATGAGTTCGAAAGTGGCCGTCGCCACATGAACGGGGGTCCGCTAATTTGCATAATTTTCACGATTGGAAGATTTCTCGTTAGCGCAATAACTCTCCAACACTTCGTCCGTTTGAGCCGAACTTGGCACACATGTCCGCCTTAGTGAAATCTCGGATGAGTTCGAAAGTGGCCGTCGCCACATGAACGGGGTCCCGCTAATTTGCATAATTTTCACGATTGGAAGATTTCTCGTTAGCGCAATAACTCTCCAACACTTCGTCCGTTTGAGCCGAACTTGGCACACATGTCCGCCTTAGTGAAATCTCGGATGAGTTCGAAAGTGGCCGTCGCCACATGAACGGGGTCCCGCTAATTTGCATAATTTTCACGATTGGAAGATTTCTCGTTAGCGCAATAACTCTCCAACACTTCGTCCGTTTGAGCCGAACTTGGCACACATGTCCGCCTTAGTGAAATCTCGGATGAGTTCGAAAGTGGCCGTCGCCACATGAACGGGGTCCCGCTAATTTGCATAATTTTCACGATTGGAAGATTTCTCGTTAGCGCAATAACTCTCCAACACTTCGTCCGTTTGAGCCGAACTTGGCACACATGTCCGCCTTAGTGAAATCTCGGATGAGTTCGAAAGTGGCCGTCGCCACATGAACGGGGTCCCGCTAATTTGCATAATTTTCACGATTGGAAGATTTCTCGTTAGCGCAATAACTCTCCAACACTTCGTCCGTTTGAGCCGAACTTGGCACACATGTCCGCCTTAGTGAAATCTCGGATGAGTTCGAAAGTGGCCGTCGCCACATGAACGGGGTCCCGCTAATTTGCATAATTTTCACGATTGGAAGATTTCTCGTTAGCGCAATAACTCTCCAACACTTCGTCCGTTTGAGCCGAACTTGGCACACATGTCCGCCTTAGTGAAATCTCGGATGAGTTCGAAAGTGGCCGTCGCCACATGAACGGGGGTCCGCTAATTTGCATAATTTTCACGATTGGAAGATTTCTCGTTAGCGCAATAACTCTCCAACACTTCGTCCGTTTGAGCCGAACTTGGCACACATGTCCGCCTTAGTGAAATCTCGGATGAGTTCGAAAGTGGCCGTCGCCACATGAACGGGGTCCCGCTAATTTGCATAATTTTCACGATTGGAAGATTTCTCGTTAGCGCAATAACTCTCCAACACTTCGTCCGTTTGAGCCGAACTTGGCACACATGTCCGCCTTAGTGAAATCTCGGATGAGTTCGAAAGTGGCCGTCGCCACATGAACGGGGTCCCGCTAATTTGCATAATTTTCACGATTGGAAGATTTCTCGTTAGCGCAATAACTCTCCAACACTTCGTCCGTTTGAGCCGAACTTGGCACACATGTCCGCCTTAGTGAAATCTCGGATGAGTTCGAAAGTGGCCGTCGTAATAATAAAAATGATTATCATAATATAAAGAATAATAATATTAAACGTTAATTAGACAAGGGAACAGACATCTTTCAACATATGGGACAAGACAGAATGACCTGTATTACCTGGCCCTTCTCGAAAAGAAGACGGTTGTCATCGGGGATCTCTAATCAGACTGATACTGGCATCATAACTGGCTATTACTGAAACCGACAACACCTTCTGCTTGCTTGCGTTTACCCCCCCCCCCCCCGACTCTACCCCCCCCCCCGCTGTTGTTGTTGTTGGTCAGCCTGAGGTCAAAGCTTATCTGAGTCAACGGAGTGAGATCGAGGCTGAATAGCCCGTCAACCAAGACCTACCGCTACCGAACAAGCCGTGATCACATATTTACCTATGTTGTACTGTCGGCGGAGATCAATTTTCTGTTTTCTTCTGAAATGGACAATAAATGTTCATTTTATTTATCTATGACTGTACAGCCCATTAATTTGCATAATTGACGCGAGAATTTAAGTTTGTTCCTAGGTGAACAAAACTTGCCGGATTGGGGACTCATTTGTTCTTGACAAAAGTCAGTTCTTTGTGAAGTCACCGGAAGGTCAAATTGCATACTTTTCGTGATGTCCAAACTTCAGAATTGAATAATACTTGGTGCATGGGGAGGTCATTGTTCTCCACAAAAGTAGAAGAAGGAACGGAAGGGCAGAGAAGGGAAAGGATAAGATTTGAAATGCCATGGGTGAGACTCTTTAGGAAGGCAAATTTCAAGTAAACCGATAACATCTGATAGGGGTAGTTAAAGGGTTTCTGGTTGGCCTAGTAGCCAAGAAAGAAAAGATTGGGTTTTACAAACCTCCCAGATGGCCGGAAACGACACTTCCTGAGGCGTCTGTGGCTATATGTACCCAGTTATAAAACTGGGTCATCGTCTGCAAAATGGTTCGTTATTACTAAAAGGATGTATGAAGAATGATAATGCATTGCAGATGGGTTTGGAGACAGCAATTCACGCTGAGGGAGCGACCGGGCGGGGGAAAGGGGTCACACACATTCTTCGATCATTACGGTGGCATGTCCAGTGCCATGATCGAAATTGAGTAATTATTGTGCTCACCGGCCAGGTAGCCCTAGCCCCTCTGTCCCGCCCCGTTGGCATCCCACTGTGGTCACGTGGTTAGCGTTATCGACTTGTAGTATGTTAGGGGTTTGGGTCGAATCCTAGGTGGGACGAGCCAAACACTGGAAAGATTACAGGTTTTAACACTTTGGGTTTCTTCGATTTTACAATAGTTGACCCCCCCCCAACTAAGTGAAAATGATTCGAACGTTTAGACGACGACACCAAAAGTGGTGTCTTTTAAACGTACGCAAGACCTTTTTCCACTTGGTGATGAAGTGTCGTAACAAACAAGTGAATCAATGTTTAAGATATGTTATTGTGGAGCATCGCAAAATATCTGTAAGCAAAAATGTATAGCAATTTACCGTATACAGTTCGATACATAAATCATGCTGTTTTGGTGCCTTTGTTATTTGAAACGTACGTAAAACCTAAAGCCATTACTGCAAGATAGTAAATTGATATCATTCGCAGACATGTATTGGGGGTATTCTCATGTCATCTAAAGCTGAACAAAAAGCAAGTATCAATTTTATAGGTTTAATCTAACGACTAATTTTTTTCAAATGTCCTACTTTTGGTGCCGAGTATTGTGGCTTGTACCGTGATAAAGCGGTTGTGATTATTGTCACTTGAATAATCGAGTAGGCCTAGTACAAGCGACTCGCATTGCAGTCAGTCGGTTATTCACTTGTATTTGCCAAATGTGGACTCGGGTTTCCTTATTGTTCTAGTTTTTTTCAAATTTCTCTAAGCGGACGGTAAATATTTCCCATTCGATCACAGATCCGCTACAAGCTGCGAATATCGAGACCCAGGCGGAGGCAACGGGTTCGATACCGCAACATTTGTTGAACTTAGACAGGATACTAGTTTCACATTTGTTTAGGGCTGGATAATCTATTAATTATATTCCATCAGTTCGAGCAGATCGATAATGAGCGTTCAATTGTCGAGTGGTGTAATTGGCAAATTTCATGTGGTCGTCAAAATTTTAGGGGACGGACACCCCAGTCGAGGGGACGCCCCCCCTCCCCCCGCCCTTGCCCCCCTATGACGATCAGTCGACTTATCGATGGAATGTCAATCATGGTATATTACTATAGAATCGCTCATTAATCTCAGGGTGTGCAAGACAACACTACCTCTTCAAATCTATTTTTAGCCCAGTGATCGTCTCAAACCCAATATTTTTTTTCGCAACTGAACAGGGCTGAACGGATTCTTGTGTTTCCATATTGCTCAAAATGTATCAATAGTCGAATAAAATGAACTGCTGGTTTGAAGAAGAGGACTTGAGGTCGCCGTATTGAGGTGATGATGAAACGAAGAATGTAAGATTGTTCCCGTTCAAGTATCACATGACTGAAATCCCAGAACACCCCTTCGTACATCTAGCAAATTTAACTTCATACCATATCCATATCACTGGCAGTCATAAATGAGATAAAGCCACATACGTGGGATTACGGAACGATGTAAACATGCCCTGCACGTTGCTGTTCATTTTGGGGCTAACTTGACCGTTTTCAGTGATCAGATGTTCAAGAAAAGAAGAAGAAGAAAGACATTTTGCCCAGACGGAGGCGAGCTCTCCGATGCGGCCAACTATCAAGAAGCGAGAAGGCTTGGTGAGAATTTTTTCCTCGAGTCTGTTACCTGCTCTGTCACCTACCTGGTCCTAACGTCAGTGTTGGTGATTAGAGGGGCCAAAATTGTGTACAAATAATATGTTAGGCTAGGCCTGCCTAGTTACTTTACGGGGGCACAACTTGCTCTAAGTGCGCTCTATGTAATTTGGGGACTATTTTTTTTAGTGGTAACTTGTTGGTATGCTGCCTTACCCGCAGCCGGGCCGTTCTCAGACTTTTCCCTCCATTCAGCGAATCACGTAATTATGCCACTATGTCATGAACAGACGGCATGATCCAAATTGGCTTGGACGACTTACATTTCTAACATTACTGTCAAAGCCACCAAGTCATTGAAAATTCCTTTCTAGAAATTTCCTTAAATTGTCCACCCCATGTCAAAGAGGCGGCCTATAACATCTAAGTGCCCCTCAACTTGAATGTGGTCCCCAAGTTTGGTCTAACGCGTACACTATTACCGGTAAAAAGGAACTATTAAAAAAAATATGCAAAATATTCAATCCGAGCCGGTATATTTTCACGGTCGCTACTTGCGGCTCTGATGTATGACTGACATTGTCTCTTCCTCCTGAATTGGGTCACTTGAGCATAGAAAGAGACTTAGCAATCTGTCACCCGTGGTTGGTCGCCAGGAGTTCCCGACGGGGTGTTGTCCAAGTTTCCCTACAAGCTCACCCTCCCCCTTGGTCAAAATACTGCAATTTTTTATGTTGTGAATTTTTGAACACAACATTGTGGAAGGTATGTTTTACTCTCATTAGCATTCCACGCGATTCAGGCGCTCTCAGTCAAATACTGAGAGAAATGCCTTAGAACTGGAAGTATTTGCGTCGTGAGTGCACACCACTTAAAACAAAGCAACACAGTGGTAGAACGCAGATGACGCATCCTCCACAACAGATTGCAAACATTATTCCCCTGCAGTGACATATCAACGATATTCAAACGCCTTGTGTTGCCTATGCCAACGAGTGTATTAGTACTCTGTAGGAAATTGGAACTGTGATCTTTCACTTTGCTGAAAATTTTTAGCTTTGATATGGGATTTTTGTTATCAAGAAGGTTGGGAAAATTTATACTTTCAGGGCAATAGGCCCTCATCGGGTGGTTACTTTTTAGCGTACCCACTCATGCCCCCAACGAAATGGGCAAATTACGCCCGATGGGGGGGGGCAGGCTTCCCCGCGGGCGGGCATTGCCCCCTGCCCCTCCCCTGGCGCCGCCCTTTGTTGTCAACCTGCCATAACATTCTCCTCGGAATTAGCGGTCCCCCACAAACATGTCTTTATTCCTCACACTAGCGCTACTAGGTCCAATACCCAGCCCTTTAAACATATCGCTTGGCGTGTCGACGCGTCCTTTCTTCCAAGGACCATTTCCAATGGAACAAGCTCCCTGGTAGTATTGCTGGATTAGGTAATAAGAAGGCCTTCAAAGGGCAGGCAAACATCTGGGTTGCTGAACCAATATGGTCCTCCTTGCACACAACAACTATCCTCCATCTAATGGCCATTTGGCGCTTGTGGAGTAATTTAACGAAGATGAAGATTGCCTAATGCAGGTCTACCCATGTGTTATTATTGTTAGGGCTTCAGTCCCTAACACTAATAACTAAGTCTTGTCAGCGTCCGAAACCACGGGGCGGAGGGGCGTATTCGCCCCCGTAAGTTAAAAATGAGCTCTCGAAATCACATTAAGGGGTTCGAAAAATATCAAAATATTGGGAAAGTCGCCCCTGAAAAATTCTTCATTTGGCATTGGTATTTACAGCAAAAGCGATTTCTGTTTCGCGGCCAAATACCTATCGAAAATGTTTATGATCTCTGTGAATCACGATCGTTTTAGTAAGACCCCTGTTTTCGACATCGATTAAAGTATTCCATTGAGTCACAACCTTGGGTACTGCATTGAACCTCCCACTGCACCACCCATATTATACGTACGTACGTACACTCACAAGCGAACGGCAGCGGAGGCCGCTCAGCTCGATCGGTCGACAGTCCGGAGCCATTAAATACATACCCATTCACCAGAAACAAAAGTGTTTTGCAGGAAATTTCTCAATTTAGTTGGGATTTCTAGCATTAATATTTAATCGTCCACTGCCGAAACAGGTGAAATTTATAGAATTCATTACAAAAAAGGTATGAGTGCAGGATACAAGCTGATTTGTTCCAAATCAAACCTAAAAAACACCATAAATAATTATGTCCACAAATTTCCGAGATGCTTAGTGGCCTAATGTTAAATTTGCCTATGCTACAGCGTGTAGTTAGGATACCCGTTTTTTCGAACTTGATTTTGTGATCGTAGCTATCAGTTCCCTCACTTGTCACCTCCAAGACATGTACAATATGACAGGATAGCACATGGACATGTCACTGGCACTCCAGAAACCAGAATTATATTGATTTTTAGTGGAAATCACACAGAGCGGAACGAAAAATAATTAGTTAGATCCGGGAGTATCTAGGTTTGGGAGTGTCTAGGCTTGCATGCAGGTATCCTGCAGTAGTTAGGATACACGTTTTTCGAACTTGATTTTGTGATCGTAGCTATCAACTCCCTCCACTTGTCACCTCCAAGACATGTACAATATGACAGGAATAGCACATGCAATGTTACTGGCACGCAGAAAACTAGGAATATATTGATTTCGAATGAAAATCTCACAGAGTGGACCTTAGAATTAATTGGTTAGATTTGGGAGTATCTAGGTTTGGGAGTGTCTAGGCTGCAGATCCTTAGAGTAACACAACAAGCAGCAGTACCTTATTCCTCTCGGCCCCACTCCACAGGTGAGGTCACTGCTAAACATCATGATTAACACTGCCGCCAAAAAAACACATTACAGCCTGTAGCTACCTCAGCTGCGCACGAGAGGCATCTTGCTCTATATGGGTGGGGGGGGGGGGGGCATGCATGGACCTAGTTCCCCAAAAGTTGAGAAATCGAATGGGAGAGCATTTTCTTTGGTTACAAGGATTGCCACATGCGCTACCAACGAACACTTGGAGGCTGAGTCACCGTTTTTTTTTTTTATCATTACCATAATTATTAAGTAGCACTCTGAAATAGCTCCCAAAATGATTGAGAGGGGCAATTTTTTCGGAAAAATAATACCTAAAATCAAGAAAGTATTTCGAACCCTGACAAGAAACAATATTTTCCATTGTTTTGCCCTGCGATTCATAGTGTAACATGCAGGTGCAGCCTAACGAGAGGACCACATAATGCCTGGAAGCCTTGTCCACCCTCCGACGGCTCCGCTTCCAATCACCCAGCCCTTAGGGCAAGTTTCCTACCCCCTCTTACTGAAGGGTCATGTAAGTGACTCACCACAGTGGCATTATACATTTCATTGCAGTTCATAGCCATTCGAGGTTCATTTGAACAAAATAAAGTTATTCAAGGTAGGCCCCCGAAAGCTCTAAAGTGCCCGAAAATAGGTTTAGGGGGGCGATTTTTTTTTCAAAATAGCCCCCGAAATTGAAAAAGTATTTCGGACCTGAGTCTGTGCGATTAATGGTGTGCACCTTCGCTATTCTGAAAGAAAACTGCGGATGGCTACGCTATGTAGCAAAGCTATAGCTATATTATCTTTACCAAGTCAATTGAAAGTAGTAACTGCGGGAGATTGGAAGGAAGCGAGAGTCACACCAATTTTAAGAAGGGGAGTAGAGTAGACAAGATCCTGGTAACTATCGCCCAGTCAGCTTAACATCATTGCCTTGCAAACTCTTGGAATCTATCATCAGAATCACCTTAACGTATACTTCAAACAAAATACTATAATTGGTTCTGGAAGCAAATGGATTTATGCCAGACGTTCCTGTACTACAGCATTACTTGAGACAATGGAGGATTTTACAATTAATTGATCAAGGAAGGACATGCCTTTGATGCGGTGTACCTGATTTCAAGAAGGCCTATTAATAAAACTTTCTCACCTTGGAATGAGAGGACCATTACTAAAATGGACCGGAACTGTCTTACGGGAAGATCACAGAACGTTAGCGTGAATGGTTCAGAATTATTCCTGGGAGGTTTTACCCGTGGAATCTCAAGCGGGGTTATAGGACGAGGTCGGTACCGGTCGGGAGGTAGCCAGCACAGAACTCACCGGCGGCCTACGGGCTGATGGTTCAACAGTAACGGACCGGCACGCCTCATCAATTAAAAAATATAAAAAATAACTGCTTTTGTTGTGATCAACACAGACAATCAGTCCCACGCGGGCATGTCGAGTCTCATTCACAAAAATTGGAAATTGCCCTATTGTTATATATACTCCATTGAAAATCTCTTCCAGCGCCTTCCCCCCCAACCAAAAATATTTCCAATACGCGCACTGACACTTGGTTATAAACTACAATGAAACCATCTGAATTTCCACGTATCGGTCAAACACCTGGGTGGCAACTCCGCTTGATCAGGTGATGTCATTATCAGGCAGAATACATTCATTAGAGGGTATATTACAGAGAAGAGTCACGTACAGGGGCACGAAACTGTACAGCTTTCCAGATCGCTATGCGGCGACAGGGCCTACGGCAAATTACTGCAGATATTTCCCCAACATTACATGGAGGGCTCTCCATTGAGAGTAATGTTAAATTTGCGTTTCGTATCTCGTTGCGCGTAGATGTACTTCGGTCACATCGTTTCGGCTGAAGGGGATTTGAGGCTGAGCAGAGTGACCGCATAGTACGGTTCTCGATATTTCCGCATTGCGGCTGGCATGAGTCAGGGCAGATGATTGAACGAAATAAAGAGCAAAGTGTTGCTCGAAACGGTGCGAGGGGAGAAATTTCGTGGAACTGCTGAACAGATCGCGAGTGACTCGTAAGATCGGGATTTCTGAATTACTGTTTTGAGTGCTGTCGCCATTATTCTCTCGTGCATTGTCGTAGCCTCGTAGGCCTCACATGATTTTCTTTGAATTCAATATACGAAGATTTCGGTGCAATATTCTGGAACTTTTCCATTATGTCCCAGTCTACACACTCGGTTTTGCGCAAGAGCAGACGGTGAATCCGGATAGTGAACAAAATGTTGCTGGTACCAGCAGCGGGAATTCAGTGACTTCCGTCACATTGCCTTCGGAGGACATCGCGAGTAATCCAAACGACGGAGCTTGCGGTGTATCCGCGAAGTCCAGGTTGTGTGTGAACTTCCTGCAGTGGAACTGGACAAAAAAAAGGAAGCATTGAAAAAACAGGAACTTGCGCAGGTATTTGATACAGCATGGGCAGAAAATCGTCCCTGGCTGTTGTATGTACACAAACGAGGCATGTACGTGCATTATGGGGCAAGAAATACAACAAAATGCCATTTGGGCGAGGTGTATGGAATACTTCGCCGAGTGTGAGAATACGATTGCAAACAGTGAAGGAACACCGTGACTCTGTAAAAATAGATCTGACTGCCGGGCAGTCGAAAAAATGTTGTGCCACTCTTATCGGCACCGGAACAAATCCCTACCGATGGGAGATTTAAGCGTTTCAGGTTTGATTTTCTATGCCAAAATAGCATCGCACACACAACAAATTTCCCGAAGATTCTTGAACTAGAGAAACTACTCGGTGTGGACATTTCAGGGAACTATAGAAGGGTAATAACGCCAAGTACACGTCAGAAATGGCAATCAAGAGATGTACCTGCTGAGTGAAGTGATTGATAGAAACGGACATCTTGACTCAAATTAGGAAAAGTGACAGCTATGCCCTGATGTTCGATGAAACTACTGATATCGCTGCCATTGAGCAGATGGTCATCCATAAGCCGTTTCATTGATGGACATGGGGACATTTGTGTGAAATTCCTGAAAATTCATGATGCACTCGCAACACCAAAGGACAGGGTGCAGAGCAGCCAGCTAGTGTAACGGACACTGCACTCGATGGAAATAATGTGCAGGTGGAGAGGGACATGAATGAGCTGGATACAGCTGACATTTCTGTGGTTTCCCTGAATGCTCACACCATAAGTGAGGAAGTGATTGAATTCATAGAGACTAACAACTTGAGCTACGGAAGCCTACGTGGTCTTGGGACAGATGGTGCAGCCGTACAACTGGAAAGTGAAACGGCGCCATTAAGAATATCATAGACAGGCAACAGGACAAGCAGAAAGACAGGCATCAGCCAGATAAATTAGTGAATAGAGCAGTAGGGGCTCACTGTGCAGCCCATACACTGAACTTGGCAGCCAAACAAGCAGGCACGGAATTCACACCGTCATCCAATGTTTCAAGCGTGTTCTGAGCCAACTACATGCCTTTTACAGTAGGAGTGCTGTACGAGACACTGGGTTGAAGACCATACAGTTACTGCTTCACAACACCCTGCAAGAAAGTGGGAAGGTCAGCAACCTATCGGAGACCAGATGGCTGGCCCTTGGTGAATGCACCTTGAAGCTGCGAACATCCTCACTTCTGTAATCCTCAGTCTGGAGCGGGAGGCCACTGAGCGTGCTGATATGGGCTGAATCCGGACGTTGCCTCTCATGACTCGATTTGCATTCTTGGCAACTCTAGAACTCCTACGGTATGTGAAGTGCTCCCAACAGTAAATAGGTTGAGTGAACAGTTCCAGAAGTCGAAACTTGATTTTCGCAATCAACGACATCACTAGGCTGCTACAGTTTCGATCTTAGGAGCCAAAATGGCCCTAGACTTGGCCCAAAGCTTGCATCCATGACAGATAAACTTGAAGCCAGTGGAATTGTGATCAAGTACACCAATGGAAATCTGGAGGATGACATGGTAGAATTCGCTAAGAAAACGCAGTGTGGTTTGCAAGAAATCATAAGTAACTTGCAAGACAGGTTCCAGGACATAGGTATCATGGCCTCGTTTTCAGCAGTGTCCTTTCTTCTTTCAGCAGTGTCCTTTCTTCTTTCAGCAAGGCTTGCTACCACATGAGACAGCCAGCCCATCAATCTGTCATCACCTATGTTTGTTCACTCAAGGCCTAGCTGGTACTTGGAAAGGTCGTGACTGTGTTGCTATAACATGTCAATTATATGTCAAAATAGGTAATTAATAGATAGACAAATGTGGAGGTTTCCTAAAGATATATTTTGGGACATCCTTGACTGCTGCGTGGGGATAGGTTGTTGGTGTGTGGGGGAGGGGGGGGGGTGTTTTGCTGCGGCACAAAGGGGAGGTTGTGGGTTGGTGGTGTGGGGGCTGGGGATGCATGTCGGGTGCTTGGAAAATAAAAGGCAATGAGTAATGGAGGAAATTTGATTTCAAGAGGCAAAGAAGCCCGGGCTGCTAAGGGGATTAGAACATTTCAAGTTGGATTTTGGGTCGAAGAAGTGAAGTTGACTGAGCGATAAAAACTTTTATATCAAATATGGGTATTTATGGAGAGAAGAGTGGGGGGGGGCATGAAGAGGAAAAAAAAGCAATTAAGGGACTTTTGTATTAAGAGTAAAACTTATTGGTCAGTTATTTTAGGAAACATAGGGACTTTTAGGGTTTCATGTGAAAATACGGATGTCGCATGAACTAGTTGGTTGTTTGTGTAGTGAATAATAGAAACCACCGATTGTGCAACCAGGCGAGACATTTTTTGGCGATCGCCTTGTTTTACTATCTCTCTCATTTCATTTCTCATTTTAGCTGGAACAAACACCTCCAAAGTTTAATCTCAATCCCGCTGGTGATCAGAGCCAAACACAGGTTGATGGGGTAAGTTTATAATTTTAAAGTAGACTCACAAGCAGATAGCTCGTACTACAGTGTGAGTTTATACACCCTCTGTTTTGGGATCAACACAATAGTGAGATATCACCTACTGAGTCACTAGGTGTGAACAAGAGCTAAACCCTGTACCAAGTCCTAATAGTCTTCTTGGCATCGCGTAACAAACCTTCAGAGAGTTCCTTGTATCATTTTCTTCCAGTTGATGTAATAGCTGAAATAGTTAGATAAATATTTTGTACCGGTGCGAAGAAAAAAAAGGACATGCACACTACAAAGAAGTGAGTATTTTGGACTGCAAAAGTTTGGATGAGCTCTCTATTGTGTAACAAATAAACATTAGGCAACTGTGCATACACACAGACCTAACAGGGAACTCAATGAATTGGTGTAGTATGAATAATTTAATGGGTAGCAGCTAACCATCCAATTTAGGACACTAGGATATTCATCCTTCCATGTGTCCAGCTACCCCTCCAATCTAGGACACCAGGATATTCATCCCGCCATGTGTCCAGCTAACCATCCAATTTAGGACACTAGGATATTCATCCTTCCATGTGTCCAGCTAACCCTCCGATCTAGGACACCAGGATATTCATCATTCCATGTGTCCAGCTAACCCTCCGATCTAGGACACCAGGATATTCATCCTGCTATGTGTCCAGCTAACCATCCAATCTAGGAACCAGGATATTCATCATTCCATGTGTCCAGCTAACCATCCAATTTAGGACACTAGGATATTCATCATTCCATGTGTCCAGCTAACCATCCAATCTAGGACACTAGGATATTCATCCTTCCATGTGTCCAGCTAACCATCCAATCTAGGACACCAGGATATTCATTCTTCCATATGTCCAGCTAACCCTCCAATCTAGGACACTAGGATATTCATCCTTCCATGTGTCCAGCTAACCATCCAATCTAGGACACCAGGATATTCATCCTTCCATGTGTCCAGCTAACCATCCAATTTAGGACACTAGGATATTCATCCTTCCATGTGTCCAGCTAACCTCCGATCTAGGACACCAGGATATTCATCCTTCTATGTGTCCAGCTAACCATTCAATCTAGGACACCAAAAACACAATGCTATTCATCCCTCCATGTGTCCAGCTAACCATCCAATCTAGGACACCAGGATATTCATTCTTCCATATGTCCAGCTAACCATCCAATCTAGGACACAAGGATATTCATCCCGCCATGTGTCCAGCTAACCATCCAATCTAGGACAGCAGGATATTCATTCTTCCATGTGACTAGCTAATCATCCAATCTAAGACATCAGGATATTCATTCTTCCTTTTGCCAGCTAACCATCAAATCTAGGACAGCAGGATATTCATCCTTCCATGGTCCAGCTAACCATCCAATCTAGGACAGCATGATAATCATTCTTCCATGTGACTAGCTAACCATCCAATCTAGGACAGCAGGATATTCATTCTTCCATGTGTCCAGCTACCCCTCCAATCTAGGACACCAGGATAGTCATCAGCAGCTAACCATTCAATCTAGGACACCAGGATATTCATGCTTCCATGTGTCCAACTAAACCATCCACTCTAGGACACCAGGATATTCATGCTTTCATATGTCCAGCTAACCATCCAATCTAGGACAGCAGGATATTCATTCTTCCATGTGTCCAGCTAACCATCCAATCTAGGACAGCAGGATTTTCATCATTCCATGTGTCCAGCTAACAATCCAATCTAGGACAGCATGATAATCATTCTTCCATGTGTCCAGCTAACCATCCATCTAGGACACCAGGATATTCATGCTTCCATGTGTCCAGCTAACCATCCAATCTAGGACACAAGGATATTCATCCTTCCATATGTCCAGCTAACCATTCAATCTAGGACAGCAGGATTTTCATCATTCCATGTGACTAGCTAACCATCCAATCTAGGACAGCAGGATATTCATTCTCCATATGTCCAGCTAACCATTCAATCTAGGACAGCAGGATTTTCATCATTCCATGTGACTAGCTAACCATCCAATCTAGGACACCAGGATATTCATCCTTCCATGTGTCCAGCTAACTATCCAATCTAGGACAGCAGGATATTCATCCTGCTATGTGTCCAGCTAACTATCCAATCTAGGACAGCAGGATATTCATCAGCAGCTAACCATCCAATCAGGACACAAGGATATTCATCCTTCCATGTGTCCAGCTAACCATCCATTCTAGGACAGCAGGATATTCATCCTTCCATGTGTCCAGCTAACCATCCAATCTAGGACACCAGGATATTCATCATTCCATGTGTCTCATTTCTGTACATGCCTGTCCCATACCAACAGCCTGCTCAGTTGCCCCCCTCGACGCCTCCAAGGGGAGCCCCTCCAGAAAAAGTGGAAAGTCCTCTGTTCCCCCAGTACCAGACCCCTCTAAGGGACCACCCGCCTCCCTCTGATACCGAGAGCGAAGTGGACGATGGGTCAAGAATCTAGATGGGATGGGCAAGGACGAGCTCCTGAAGGTGTTCCGGAAACAGGAGAGGACCTTCAACAAGCTGAAGGGGAAGTTCACCGCCCTGACTCTAGCATACAGGGAGGTAGAGAAAGAGAAGGAGAAGGTCAAGGTACAGAAGCATTTTCATGTTTACCATGTAATAACTGTCATATGGCTGAATGATGTGAGGTTGATTATTCCCACGTGGGGAAGATTAGATTATGGATTTATCCAGAATGTAGCTAGGTCAATTCGAGTGTGGGTCGCATGAAATCGAATTGGAGCCTCATGAATTTGTTGGAGTACATTTAAATTGAGCCATTAGGGCTTAAAACCTCTCAAATTGCGAAAATTGAACATTTATAGCGGGTGTATGTATCCTTTAGCGTCCTTTTATACTGAAGATATAATGAATATTTGAGCTGGGTTAACTATTTGGAGAAGAATTTGTGAGAGTCGAATGAGCTTCATTTTAGCCCAAGCATGGGTCGACAAAAGCTAGTGTGGGTAGCTGCCGTCCCTTGCCGACCCACGGAGCTATGTCCCTGGATCTATCTTCGTGTGCTTGCTCATGCTGCAGGATATGTACACATGGTGCCATAACTCTCTAAAGCCGTTTTTCAGGTTTGAACAAAACTCAGCATTCGGATTTTAGAGACAAAGTTGGGGACCATTTTGGGTTCCTCCAAGAACAAAACGTGGTAGTATAGTAAAGGTGGACTACATTTGGTCTGACCAAAGATGAAGTAATTTTGAGATTTTCAAAGCATGAAACTTGCATGATGAAGGTAAAATGCTTGAGAGGATGGTCCTATACCAATTTTTGAGTGAACACTTTTTTCAGCTGCAACAATCTTGGGTCATGGTTACGGTCAGATGAGACTGACATCATCAGCCACTGATTACTCAAATGTAATGACTCAATGCACATTAGCAGTTATCGCCACGAATGTTCTAGTTTAAGAATTATTTCTCCAAGATGTTCACAAACTATCAACAATGGAATTGAACTCTACAGGTTCAGTAAGCCGGTTAAAGACCAACTCTGTAAGATGAGTTAAATGTCAAGGTAACCAATTTTGTAGTATTTTGTGCAATATGGAAAAATCAGAGTTTGTTAGAGGTGTTCAGGGATGAGTTTCGAATTTATTTCAGATGACCAGATGGGATTAACACAGACCTATACTGGCACACCCAGGGGGAAAGAATGATCAGAATCATTTCCAGTGATATATTGAGTGCTGGGGCATAACTGAGTATGGTCATAACTGACAGTACTAGTGATAAACACCCACAGTTTTGCTCTGGGAAATATCCATTTTACCTCCTGCGAAAATTTCCCCATGCTGATGTCACTTTATCACAAGATGGGTGGTAGAAACTATCCTCCCTCTGTCCCCCTCCCCTTCTCTTCCACTCGAGTTACGCTTGAATCACCCTGATTGCGTCAGTGTCTGGATTATCTGTCCACCATTCATTCCACGAATACACAGAGCATACTGTCACAGAGCCAGGATAAGGCCTTGCGGAGGGTATCTGAGCTGAAGGAAGGCCGCCGAGCTGGACCGACAGGCCAAGATCCACATGGAGGAGACCTTCAGGCTACAGCTGGAAGAGAAGGACGAGAGAATCAGTGTCCTTCAGACGCAGGTGAGAAAAGAGAAAGATTTGACAACGTGCAGTAGCCTCATTCCTAGGAACTCCTGCATGAAGCCGAGATACGTTTTCAGGTATTAGCAGCGTCTAAAAAACACAGTGGCGGAGTGTGATTTCATACTCAAAGGGTGTCAGAGCACTCAAATACTTAGAAGAAATACCCCCGATTAGAGAAAAATCATCCCTGAAATTCCACTATTGGTAAATACTAGCAACTGGAGATTCTGATTTTATGCCAATACGGATCTAAAATGCACACAATTTCGATAAACGAGATCGTTTTGTTATTTACTTTTCGAGCAGTACAGTGAATAAGAAAAAAATGATGTGAGCACTGCACAGGGAAACAATAAACATTTATATTTCCCAATCTTCCTGAAGACACGGAAAAACTGGCAAGAATGTCAAAATGTGGATTAAGCCCTGAATACTACAGTCAGAAGAGATTTAAAACGGTCAAAGTCATATCAAAGTTTCAACTCCAACAGAAAATTTGGCCCAGTGATGGTCTCGCTTCATAGGGCAAGGTTTGTGATTTGCGACCAAACTGATCAACAGCCCATGGAGGAATATATACAGAAAGTTCCAGTTTCAATTTAGACCTTTTGTTCCCGATAATGGAGTGCAGGACTTATCATAGTGTATCGGTAGCGACAGAAATGAATCGAAAGAATCATCAAAGATTGGTACTATCTGGTCCCATTTTGCTGGCAGGTCTGCGGGAACTGCAAGTGTGTATAATGCAATTGAGTGGGCGCATGAAGTTTGTCGATGACTCAGTTTGTGGAAAAAAATCTACTTCAGACTCATTTCAATAGGATGGGGACACAGCGTGTTCCCTGATGGTTGTTGGAGTTTTTGCTGAAGACCGAAGGTAGAATGGCCGGCTAACATCAGCAGCCCAGAGAAATCTGTTATGAATTCATGCTACTACATCAATCACATGAGTTAAGACTAGTCCACAGAATCATGTAGCACATGAGAATGCTGAGCCTGTTATTCTGATGTTGTTTTCCTTCACCTATACAAGTCGTTCCCCATGTTCCTAAGGTTGATCCGATTGCTTGCAGCAATATTTCTTCCTCTCCCCCCTTCGAAGGTCAAACTGCTGAAGAAGGGTGAGGACCCAGACGGCCTCAGAACAAGTCGCTCCGCAGTCACCGCTCAAGGAGGACGCCCCTGACAGCGATGGGACTGATGAAGCTGCAAAGAACCTAAAAGAAAAGAAAAAAGGTACATCCAAAAACATGACTTTGTCTCATTGGCTTCTCACTCTGGGCAAGATGATTCAAATTTGTTTCTGTCCTTGTTGGGAGCAAATCCAAACAATCATTTACCCATCACTAGCGCTCACAAAGCCACTCCCGTCAAAACTTTTCTCTCATAGAATCATAGTGGGTTCTAAAGTTTCCAGAATTTGTCAAAACCATTTAAAGATTCATTTTAGGTTTGAGACTCCTCAAAGGTAATATACAAGTTGCTGATGCCATGTTACATTGAGGTATTTGCACAGGGGTTTCCCCTACCCCTCCATCATCCCCATGTACCTAGGGAGGCTTTGGATCTGGAAAATGCAGCTACAAGAGGGTCCGATAGTGGGTTCCAACATGCAGCAAATGAAAAGAAAGAAAGCCCCGTTTCCTTCTTTCTCTCGCTAGGTGAAGAGAGAATCGAGAACCTGCTGGGGAAGTGTAAGGAGACGATCAAGGCCAACAAGGAGAAACAGAATCAGCTCATTCAGGAGAAGGAACTAGAGCAAGGAGCTTGACAACTCAAGGGTAAAGAGAGTGGGGATGGACTGTCTCATGGAGAGGGCCCCCAAAAAAAGGGAGATGGGGGAAGGGTGGAGGTGGGAGAGGGGGGTATTATTCCCTAATGGTGCCATCCCTGGTTGATGGTGTGAAAGATTCAAGTACAATCCTCTCCCAACCACATCCTCAAAGTACCCCCTTCTATTCAGGGGAGCGTGGTGTCCCAATTACTTGAGCCGTCGACTTTAAACCTAGAGGTGTGGGTTGAGTCCTAGTTTGTACCCTTGAGCAAAGGGGCTTTCTCTGATTTCTTTCTTTTTCCCCACCCAGGTGCTAATTGGTCCGTAGGTATATGAGAGTGTGTTCAACTTGTGTTTGAACCGCACCCTAATATACCTACGTTTGTGTGTGTGGGGGGGGCAAGAAGGTTATGCTCCATTGTCCAGGGTAACATTTAATTAAGTGCAATTATTACAACCCGCATAAGTTGCGCTATAGGAATTCCATTTGGCAGTTTTTACCAATTCTCTACTTTTTGTGGTTTGTTAGTGTGTGTGTCACTTTGCCCTGTTAGCAATGTTTTCTCCAAACCCTAAAATGATTTTGTTGAAAAGGCGAGTGATATCGGTGTTGAAGATGAACTGATTACTGTAGATTTTGGGCACAAAGTCACCGATTGAGTGTGTAATTGTGTTTTTAGTAATTCATTGTTTTGAAGCAAAATGGACCCATAAGAGCTATGTTGATGGGTTTTGGCATGTAGGTAAGATATATCGCTACATGTAGGGTATGATCATCCTACATAAATAGGTAAGATATCAGCTACATGTAGTAGATATATAGCACAGTAGGTAAGATATATCAGCTACATGTAGGTAAGATAAATCAGCTACATGTAGGTTTGAGATATCAGCTACATGTAGGTAAGATATATCAGCTACCTGTAAGAAAAGATATATCGCTACTGTATGTCACATAATATCACTCACTGAGGTAACATACAATCGCTACTGTAGGTAAGATTATCCGCTACTGACCTGATTAGATTAGAGTGGGAATCGTTCAATTCCTTTTTAAAATACAATGAACCATTTGCTGTTTGTTGTGACATCACAGCAGGATTCATTCCATTGTGCATCAGAAGTGAATTTGCCCTGACCTATCACTTTTACTCTCTTTTGTATCTTATGATTGGTGTAATTTCTAATAGAATATTTTCTGGTCCCATATCTTTTGTTATATTCACGAGGCAAAATCGTCCTCAAAACACACCGGCAATATTGGACGATCCGTTTGCAAACATTGTTCCACATTATATCTGACAAAATTTCCATTGATTTCAGGGTACAATATCCTGTATTCAATACCAAACAATATCAACAACCGCTGGGTTGGAGTCACTTGAACAGATTGATGACTCAGATGAGTGATGTTATCCATGAATATTCTCAAACCCCCATTTTTTGATTCCTTGAGAGTTGGAGGAATCTTGCAGTCCATGCCAGTGTGTATGTGTGTATGTGTGTGTGGTGTGTATGTGTGTGACGCCTGGCTTGTGAACACATAACTCACCCCACCTGGATGAGTGAGGGCCTCATATACTTGGTATTCGTGTTTCCCATGATGAGTACATGAACCCTATTGTTTTGGGGTCAGGTCAGAGGTCATCTGAGGTCACCAGAGGTCAAAGTATGAAAACCTTGTGAACACGATAAGTCCAGAATGGTTGGTCGGATCGTGTTCAAATTTGGTGTGTAGCTTTCTTATGGGGAGTACAGGAACCCTATCGTTTTTGGTATAGGTCGGGGTGAATTTTGGTCAAAAATAGAAAATTTGAAAAATCAAATATTTGGCCAATTTTTGGGCTTGTGAACATGATAACTCGACCCCACCTGGATGGATGAAGCTCATACTTGGTATGTGTGTTTCCCATGATGAGTACATGAACCCTATTGTTTTGGGGTCAGGTCAGAGGTCATCTGAGGTCACCAGAGGTCAAAGTATGAAAACCTTGTGAACACAAAGATAAGTCCAAAATGGTTGGCCTGATCAGGTTCAAATTTGGTGTGTAGCTTTCTTATGGGGAGTACAGGAACCCTATCGTTTTTGGTATAGGTCGGGGTGAATTTTGGTCAAATAAAAAATTTTGTGAAAAGTTCAATAATTTGGCAATTAATTTGGCTCGGAACACGATAACTCTCGACCCCACCGGGATGGATGAAGCTCATACTTGGTATGCTTTTCCCCATGATGAGTACATGAACCCCATTATTTTGAGGTCACCAGAGTCAAAGTCTGAAATCCTTGAATTAGTGTGTAGTTATCTTATCAAAGTATAGGAACCCTATTGGTTGGTTGGAAAAAATGGAACTTTGTCACGTTATGTTTTCCCCACAATGAGCTGGTTACAATCTCCCATTTGTCCTTGAGTCTGGGTTGTCAAAGAGTCACTAAGCCTTTTGGCTTTCTGGTTAAGTAGTCTGCTGGCTATGGTTTTTTCACTGTCCCAAAAAAATTCAAACATGGAATAGAGGTCACTGGGGATTATTCAGTGTGTCTAAATTTGCATATTCATGCAATTTTGTAGCATTTCAACGGACCTGGTGAAATGAGGTCTGGCCTTCGGCCTGCAGATTGCTACAAACAGCAGTTATTTTGGGAGGGAATGGAAAACTACATCTACAGGTTCGGACCCCATGTTCCTGTGTGGAGTTGTTTTTACCTACAAAGTTCCGATCCATTATGCAGAGTAATCGGGGGAGAGCCTCTGTTGCACAATAATGTGTGACATCACAGTTGAACCACACGGAGAATACCTTATGTGTCAAGTAACTCAACATTCTGCGACGTTCTACTGTCCATCCAGAGGTACCATCAACACCTACTAACCCACCACAGGTATGCCCTCTCATGGCATAATTTTTCAAAGTGAATTACGTGTGAATTCCAATAGAGAACAAAGAATATCAGCATGCGTTGGGGCAAGTATGAATACATTCATTATTGGCATGATGGATGCTTTTTGATCTTGCTGGCAATGCCCTTTCAAAGGAAGGCCTCTACCTACTAATTACGAAAGTACGGATAACGTATTGTTTTAAGACTGACACAGGCAGTATTTCCTCAAACTATTTATTATATTAGCCTCTTCAAAATTAAGGATAAGGAAGGCCCTGGCCAATAGGGAGGCCAAGCAGCCATCGATCTAATAACTTACTCCTCTCCCTCTCTAACCTCTCAACCCAGCTCCTTACTTACTCTGCATGTCTCTCGATCCCGTTACACTCTCATCTTTATTCTCACTGACTTTTCCAGGAACAGTAGGAGATGGAGCGGGCCCAGTTTATCCAGCAGCTGAGCCAGGCAAAGCAGCAACTGGACCGGGCCATGGAGGCCCTGGCCATATGAGAGGCCAAGCAGCCATCCATCTAATATCTCTAATCTCGACCCAACTCCTCATCACTCTCTCACCCCACTCTCTCATTTATTCTCACTGACTCCTCTCTCTCTCTCCAGGAACAGCACGAGATGGAGCGGACCAAGTTATCCAGCAGCTGAGCCAGGCAAAGCAGCAACTGGACCGGGCCATGGAGGCCTTGGCCATATGAGAGGCCAAGCAGCCATCCATCTAATATCTCTAATCTCGACCCAACTCCTCACTCACTCTCTCACCCCACTCTCTTATTTTATTCTCACTGACTTCTCTCTCTCTCTCCAGGAACAGCACGAGATGGAGCAGACCAAGTTTATCCAGCAGCTGAGCCAGGCGAAACAGCAACTGGACCAGGCCGTGGAGGATAAGGCCCTGGCCATAGCGGAGGCCAAGCAGCACATGCACCGCGAACTGGAGGACCGTGACACAAAGAACTCATCTCTCCAGGACAGTATCAGAGGGCTGACCTCAGAGAGAGATGACCTCCAGACCAAGCTGGACGAAAGAAGCAACACGGTGAGAGTCATGGGGGTGCTTGCCAAAGAGAGGAGCAAACTAACTCATGGCCCGGCAAGAGTGCCGACCTGGTTACTGCACGTTTTTTGTCAGCTGTAAATCCTTCAGGTACCCTGAACAAGGCAATCCCGCTTTGGCTGTACCTTAATGTTGGGGTGAGAGTAATCACACACAGACAACAACATGCGAATGACCTATTCCCCTTAATTACCCCTGCTGTCTCTTGCGCTGAGTGGTCGTAGAAGGCAGTGGGTACTATTTTTGAAGTCTTGTAGACCTGACGGGAATTCAGACCTTGTCTTTCTGATGGTGAACCAATGCTCTTACCAATGCACTAAACCGCACTCAGTTGAACTCGTAGATACTTTTATGGAACTACAATCTGCTGTCGTCAAGCAAGTATGCTAACTATAAAAAGAAAGAGGTGCAAGAAATGTCTTCTTTATTTTGTGTTGGCCATGGTGAACACAGAATCAAACATGATGATGGATGCATTCCTTTATCTTGAGGACATGATAGCCTAGTAGTTAAAGAACAACTGCAGGATGAATAAACAGAGGCTGAGATATTAGCTTGTGAAGACTGATGCGTCATTCCAAACCTGAAGTTCGTTCGACTTTCGTTATAGAGTAACAGTTCTTGTTTGTGCATGTGTATTGCGTAGGATCATGCAATAATAAATGATGCCATTACTTGCAAACAACCCTGCAAACAATCTTTACTTTCTATTGAAATCCACACATTTGTTTCACTTTGAAAAGCATGTAGTTAGTCTATGGAGAGGATGCTTGCTGTAGGGGGTTGGTAAGTGTTGATAATTACTTTAGTGAGAGGAAGACGACAGAACGTCTGCTAAATGTTGACTATCAACAAAATGAACAATGACGTCTGAACCTCCGGGTGTCCGAGTGTGACGTCTTGCGTTATTGCACACTCGGTATTTCCCCAAATTTCTCATACTATAATTGGACCAAACTTGGAAGACCAATAACTCCACATAGAAGAAAACACTATTTAAATGGGGGTTGGACCTATAAAAAATAGTTTTCCTTTCCACGATTATAACCTCTGTGGTATTGAGCCTGCAGTTGTCTTTATAGGCTCCGATTTGAGTCCCACTAGGTGGGTCTGTAGTCAGGGGACTTCATCTCCCTCTCCTCTCCACCCAGGTGCTATTTAGGTACAAGTGAGTGTGTGGTGGTCATTGGCCACTGTTCTCGATCGATTGCAAACCCTCATCAGTGTGTGTGTGTGTGGGGGGGGGGGGGGGGTTGGGAGGGGTCGGGTGTGAGCCATACCAATGACCAGGGGTAATATTGTTAGGTGCTTTGAGCCCCTGCTTCCAGGCATACCGGTGCTATAAAAATCACAGCAGTTTTAATACCGATGCATTCCCCGCTAAGCGCGCAAACTCTTGTAAATATTAAGTTGATATGCGCACGGCCGGAAAAAGAAAAAATTAAAAAACCTGAAAATATTTTCCGTTTGCATGCAGCAGAGCACAGCACTATGCTCAATATTGCGAGGCAACAGCCAATTACAATACACAAACAACATGGTATTTAAACCGAATCGCTCTAGAGATAGCCGATAAATGATTTTGTGGCCTGTGATTCGCTTAGACCTACAGTACTCAATTTCATGAATGAATGGAGTGATTCATCAATTTCATTGGGATACAACGATACAATTAATAGTTTGCGCAATGATTTTAGCACTTTCACTATCAAATTCAAGGCCGTGTCTTGCTCGGTATCCATGGCTAAACGAGGCAATGGTTGGTGGCAGGCAGTATTGTTCATGTATACCATGGCCTGGTAGTTTGAGATGTTATATGTACAGCGCGATTGCAAAGCATATAAACTAGTTATGTTAGGGTGAATGAACGATCGTTTTGTAAGTTTCATTCATTGGGAAGGGCGGGTTGTGGAGGGGGGCGACACATGCTTGTGGAACAATAGCAAGACATGTTGGATTACAACCTGTTGTGATAGTGTGAATGTGTGTTTACGTACCACAGGTCATTCGATCCCGCAAAAATACACCCAAAAACGAAGACAAGCATTGTTAAAGTTATACTCTCGTAAGCGCCCATCCTGAAATTTGCATGCAAGCGCCCTGAGTGCATAGCAGAATGAATACGGTTAGTACTGTAAGCAGTACAGCATATCATGTTTGTCTATATCCAATGGAACTAGATATTTGTAATGTATACAACTTTGAATGTATGGTCTATCAGCAAACTAGTCCAAGGCTGCAGGCACTGATACAACATTGTAAATTTGACTGGACCTGAAGATCTATATGAACACCTCCCAACTGAAAAGATAAATTCATGTCAGTTCCGAGAGGTATTAATGATAAAATAATATCTGGGAGGTATATAGCCTTAATATATATACCTTCCACCTTAGCTAAGATATTACCTTTTCATGGAACTGGTACGTGCACGCAACAATCCGGAGCGTATGTGGCAGCAAGCTAATACAACACGGTTGTACTCAAGTTACTCACAGATACCCATTTAGCCTGGGGGGGAGAGGAGCAATGGAGATAAAGTGTCTTGGTCTTGTCCAGGACATCACGGAAAAGCTGATCGGTCTGGGGATTCAATGCACAATCTTTTGAAAAATTTTCAAAAAAACAACAACCCCAGTCATGAAGCTCTACGCACTGAGGATAATTGAGAGGTGGTGTCAGAGGTGCCAATTCAGGTGACTGAAGCTGGCTATAGCAAAGTGCAGTTCTCATTCAACAAGCTTACACGTATGTCATCGTTTGCCTCATTCACGTCTTTTCTTTCCTCTTCTGATCAGGGGGTTTCCCAGTTTACGGATGAGTGAGACAGCGGGGGGAGAGCGCCCGTGAGGAGGAGAGGCGAACCTAACCAAGGAGCTTCAGGGGGAAGCAGCAGTCATCGATCTAATGAAGTAAGATAAAACTGGCCCTCCCACATTTGAAGTCCTTGCAGATGTGTCATTGGCCAGATTGTAGCCTGAACTTGAACTTCCAATTTGAAAACACTTGAAATTTTTGCTCTTGTTGGAGGAAAAGGGGGGGGGGGGGGGGGCGGGGGCAAATGTCAGTTGACGTGAGGACTGCGTGTTGTCTCGCCTGAATGAAATTCTGGAAAGATTTAGTGGTCACTTTGGCGGTGGTGTGCGTGTGCGTGTGTAGTGTGTATGTGTTTGTAAATGGTGGAAATCGAGGTAACACCATAAGGTTTTTAAACTTGTCAATTAGGCACCAACGACAACGAGGAATACCCCGGTTGAATAGGGCATTGAGGGCGGTCTCTGCACTATCCGCTCTAGCGGAACTGTGCTGTGAATCACTTTGAGAACTTCCGAGGGTATGTGGTAGAAGTGTTACCACTTTTAAACGTGTGTCAATTTTTTATTAATGGAATTTTTACAGTACCTCATTCTGCGGTTAGCTTTTAGGTATAAGCATACCTCCCGGGACCATGAAAAGAGTCATATCTCCTGATTATTCAGAGGGATACGCATGGCAATATGGAATAAGTACGTTCCTCGTGTGGGTAGGTTGAAAAACACACTACCTCGTTTTCCACCAAAGACGGTTGGTGTGATGTATATGTCAAACATTCTATTAGCAGGATTTCTCACGAAACGTGAGGCCGATTATGACGGAAATTTTGTGTGTAGACTGGGGTTGGGTGTACAAAATTTGATTAGTTTGGGCAGCAAAAGTCATTAATTAGTGGGTAATTAGCTTATTTCATGTATTATTGTTAAGCTCGTTAGCAAGAGTACACAAGAACCGTATGTGCTACAGTGAGTGTAGTTTGGCATGTAGGAACTGGATTGACAGGTAGTGAACTGATTATTTTCAGCCGAAATATGCTAATTAAAGTGGTCTATTTTGCATATTTATGTGAAAATTTTCCAGGTTTGGTCAGATTTTCACGAAACTTGGTGGATGTGGATTACCATGGTTCCCGAAAAATTTAAAAGTGCAGTCGGGGTACTGAGGTCATTTTAATGTGTCTAATTTGCATAATTTATGCTATTCTTGAAAGTTTGGTGGATTTCCACAAAACATGGTAGATGTGATCCAACCTTTGATGCTGATCATTTTTGAAGGCACGGCTGGGGTCAGTAGAGGTCTTGTATGTGCCTAATTTTGCATAATTTATTTCCAATTTCCAACTTGGTAAGAATGCGCCAAACTCGGTAGGTATGGACCGTTAACATTTTCTGGATCTGATGTGTTGATGTTCATGAATTTATTTGAATTCATCCTCATAATAGCTCCTGTTAGAATACAGCACTGCAGGAACCTTAAAACCATCGCTCCCTGTGACAATTTTACTGGGTGCTGTTCTAATCTCATTGTATGGTGCCTAATTTGCATATTATTTTCCAATTTCCAACTTGGTAAGAATTTCGCCAACTCAAGTAGGCATGGTTCGTTAATTTCTGATCTGATGTGTTTGATGTTCATGACTTGATTGAATTCCATTATGTAATAGCTCTCTGGTAAATGAAGGCACTGATGAACGAGTAAGACCAAATAAGCTCCTGTGACAATTTTACTCTGCGTTATAGCTGCCGACAAGCAAACCCTCTCTACCCACCCAATTTGATTAGTTGTTAGAACTACAAAATACTTAACATTTTTCCTTTTTTTCTCTCTTCTTACCATGGGGACGCTGCCCAACACCCCCCCCGCCCCACCCTTCCCCACGGATATGTGCCTGGATTTCACCATTTCCACTTACTTCGTGCATACATGCCTAATTCCTACTAGAACATCTCTTTCTTACTGACACCACAGTACTCTCTATGGTCTTGCTACCACAAGAGCTAGCCTATCACTCTGTCATCACCTATGTTTTTTATTCAAGGCCTGGTACAAGTTTGGAAATAATCTGTGCTGTTTGCATAACAAGTCTAATTATATGTTAAAAAGGCAATTAATAGATAGACAGATGTGGATTTTTTCCTAAAGATATATTTTGGACATCCTTGACTTTTCTGCATGGGGATAGGTTGTTGGTGTGTGTGGAGGGAGGGGGGGAGGGTGTCCTCTGAATTGCAGGGGGTGTGGGGGCTTGATGGCCTGTCCCCGGCTGCTTGAAATAAATGCAATGATATAAGAATTTTATTTTAAAAGGCAATGAAGCCCAGGCTGCTAGAGATTTTAACATTTCACGTTGGATTTTGGGTCAAGAAGTGAGTTTGCTGAGCGATAAAACTATTCAATTTGGGTATTTATGGCGTGAAGAGTGGGGGGGGTGCAATGAGAGAAAAAAAAGCAATTAGGGGACTTTTGTAATTAGAGTCAAACTCATGGTCAGCTATTCTACGGAATTTTATGTTTATATGGGTACATATTTGTGTTGGTTTGACATACAATGGTCTGCATGAACTAGTTGGTTGTTTGGTAGTGAATAATAGAAACCACCGATCACGCAACCAGCTGAGACCCTTTTTAGCGATCGCCTTGTGTAGTTTTAAGTGGACTTGATTAAGGCATCTCGTATAGGTAATTGATGATTTGTGTAATATAAAATGTCATTGCGAATCCAAACGGTTGAACGGAATCCTGTCCATACTTTTGTTTATGTGATTGATTCTGTTTGTTTGAAAGCGGTCAGACTGCTTATCACAAGCAGTTGAGTTCTTTCTCAACTTAATTATGCTTTTGTTTCGGTGCTTCATCTCTATTGCCTCTCTCCACCCAGGAACTCTTCGGGAACATGTAGGGGACTTGAGTGCAACAACTATTCTCTGCTGGCTTGTCGGAGTGCACTCTTCTCTCGCTATGATTGGGGTGAATACTTGTAAAGCACTTTGATCATTTGGTGGAAGAGCACTGTATGACCAACGATGTTTATTTAGGTCATCGGATTCCAGTGGGTTCCATAGCCGTTTCCAGCCCCCTACTCATGAATTCTGTAGTTTAAGAAGTTCATATCACTGAATATAGCATTCACCTTCATGTTCAGCATAAGGGGACGGATTTCGTATCTCCATTATAACATGTTTTAATGCACGGTAGAGTAACTTCTTGGGGCCGAATGCATACTGATGACTTTGTCCCGTGGGCCATGCGAATTAGATGGTTTGGTTATTGATAAACTGTAGGCCTAGCTAAATAAGTTGACACTCTGTGGGCCCTAGGTTTGCCTAGGCTTGGCTTAATGCATGCCTTGAATGTCATGCATTTGGAGCCTCGGTACAAAGATCATGAAAAGTTTGTAGAACTCACTGTTATACCATTTCTCATGTCCTTGGGCCTCATTT